>VZTO01018519.1:0-31707 GCA_013400615.1 Syrrhaptes paradoxus | reverse complement strand
CCTCCTTTGTCCTGACTTTCTCCGGGGCTACAGGGGTACGGGGCTCCTCAGGACAGCCTCCGGCGGTATAGACAGAGATAAAGAAGGCATTCAGTAACTCTGCCTTCTCTGTATCCTCTGTCACCAGAGCACCCACCTCATTCATCAGTGGGCCTACATTGCCTCTGGTGTTCCAGGAAGTACTCCTATGCAGTCAGCTGTGAAAATTGAGTGATATTATAATAACACGTCACTAAATTTTAAGCAAAGAATCTTTTGTCCTAAATACTTATTTTTGTTGGTACTTAAGTGTCAATGAAAAGGTGTCTGCAAAAACTTCCAGTTAATTCTGCTATCTGTCTCAGTAGCACTTCTAAGTACTTCTCATCCCTGTCAGTAATTATGAGATATATATATATCTTGAAAAAAAACAATAACAATAAAAACCCTTCCCTGTGAAAACACTCAACACTGTGAGGTAAACTCAATGTAGTTGAATTTGAAGTACGTCACGTTGTGGTGTGTTTACAAATATAACAAAGTTATGCACCAATTATATGTGGTGTTTATTTTGTCAACTTCCACTTTCTAAAGTGCTCAAGTAAGGATTTTTGTTTGTAGGTAAAATCCTCTTCTACAGAAATTAATGGCTTTTTAGAGACTGGCCAGAGTACAGTTTCTTTTCTGCTTCTAATAATAAATTATAATGAATTTGAAGTTTCAGATTATCAGTACTGTACTTCCATTGAGTCCTTAATGCAATACTTACTGTTAGGTCCTTAAAAGTTACATTTTTTACTAAAGGCAGATGGTTGAATATTTCTTGTGGCTTGCTTAAGGAAATTACTAGCTGCAATCTTATGCTTTAACTACATCTAACTATACATAAGTTTTATACACAAAATTACATGCAAAGACAAGATAAAGAAGACATCAGAGTATGTGGAACCAGGCTTTAGGGACACTCTCCACTAGCCCAGGTTGCTCCAAGCCTCATCTATCCTGGCCTTGAACACCTCCAGGGATGGGGCATCCACAACCTCCCTGGGCAACCTGTTCCAGTGTCTCACCATCCTCACTGTTAATAATTTCTTCCTAATATCTAATCTAAATCTGCCCTCTTTCAATTTCAAATCATTGCTCCTTGTCCTGTCACTACAGGCTGTGGTATAAGGTCTTCATCTTTCCTGCAAATCCCCTTTATATATTGAAAGACCACAAAAATGTTCACATCATTCTTGAGACAATGTTATGTTTTTAAAAGTTATTGTCATAATTTCCACATATGAACATTCATAAATCATCAACCAGACACAATAAAAACATGATAATGATGATGATAATGATGATGATAATGGTTGTAGGTAGCATTTCCATTAGTTCCCATTAGAATGTGTCAATCTATCTATAGGTTAATGAAAGGTGATTCATAATTACATGATTTCAAGAAGTGAGGCAGTAAGGTCTCTGCACAGGTACCGCATCTAATCCTGTCTCATTAGTGAGAAATTAGTAAAACAGAAAGCTAAATTGTTTTGTGAATTACACCAGAGTAATTCACAGCTTAATTCTGCAAAGGTGTTTCAGCTACACTAGACTGATCTGTACCCTCCAGGGCTGAACAATGACAGAACTCCAGATTAAGTGTAGACTATAATTTTTAAGAATGCACCAACATACCTTCAAATTTAAAATACAATGCAATCTGCTAACTACCAGAGTCTTTGAAGACAGCATTTTAAATATATGGCAATGTAACATAAGAAATGCATTATTAAGATCAAAATGTTAATGGAAGAACAAAAGAAAAAATATAAATGAAAATAGCTCATCTGCAAGAAATACTAGCTTTGTATAAGTCTCCAAGTAGAAATCAAAAGCAAACAGCTGGAAGAAGGAAAACAATTACAGAACTATTTTGTCATGAGTATGACTATCTGTTGCATTATAGCATTCCTGATTCAGTTTGTGTATGTCAAACAGTCCCTTACTCCTCTCATCCTCTGTCCTTGCATAAATCATGCATTTTGATCACATACTGATATTCAATGCTTGCTGGTGGATTCATTTAAAACATAAAGAGCAGTAGACAATGAGATGTCAAGTTTGAATGCCAGTGAAAGTCTACCTTGCTGTATTTAAATATTCCAAGACTACAATGGCACCATTATTGTTTCTCATGCACGAAAAGAATCAAACCCAAAGCAGCAATAACAGCAAAAAAATCAACAACTTCTTAGTAGTAGTTTTCATACAGCCTTTGTTTTGATATCTAAATGACTAGTCCACTGCTAAAACGCAAAAAAAATCCCCTTCCCTCCTAGTACTAACAATCATAGAATCAGAGAATGGTTTGGGTTGGAAAGGACCTTAAAGATCATCCAGTTCCAACCCCTCTGCCATGGGCAGGGACACCCTCCACTAGACCAGGTTGCTCAAAGCCTCATCCAGCCTGGCCTTGAACACCTCCAGGGCTGGGGAATCCACAGCTTCCCTGGGCAACCTCTTCCAGTGCCTCACCACCCTCACAGTGAAATATGTCTTCCATATATCTCATCTAAATCTACCCTCTTTCATCTTAAAGCTGTTACCCCTCCTCCTATCACTACACTCCCTGACAAAGAGTGCCTCCCCATCTCTCCTGTAGGCCCCCTTTAAGTACCGGAAGGCTGCTATAAGTTCTCGCCAGCACCTTCTCTTTAGGCTAAACAGGCCCAATTGTCTCAGCCTGTCCTCTTATGGGAGGTGCTCCAGCCCTCTGATCATCTTTGTGACCCTCCTCTGGACTCACTCTAACAGAATTACTTTACGAATTAAATGGACTTGTTAATGATGGAACTCTTTTAAATAGTGCAGTCTCTGAAGGGAGGCAGAATGAAGATATGGATGAACATGTGATCTTGATCTAATTTTTTCCTAGTTGCCCAACATGACACTAGATACAATGATTGTTGTATCACCTAGCCTACCTCTTATCAAGAACAGCAAAATTCCTTTATAATGGGATAAGAAAAATAGTGTTCATTCTGGGCCTCTTCACCTCTGGACAGTGTACACTAAGAAGACTGAAACTCTCTATAGCAGTTCCGGACAGAATCCCGGAGGTTGCCCATAGTTATGTTCCTCTAGGCTCGGAGTCATCCTGCATTTTCTGGCATAGTAACCACATTGTAATCAGAAAATACAAATTGAAGAGACATTAAAAATTAAACTACAGGGGATATATTAAAACAAATATTCACTTTAAAAATCATTTTATTTTGAGAGATAAGTAAATAGGATAAAAGGAAAACATCTCTGGTTCTTGTTCACTAATGGGAAGATTATGTTTCAAAGGATTTAACACAGATGCACCATCTCTGTCAGTCTCTCTCCTAGTCCCTTTTGCACATAAGCACATAGCTTCCTCCACGCTCACGTTAGCGATAATATCCTTATTTGAAGACTAACTTAGATACAGAAAACTGCTTTTCCAGGACTACGTTAATAGAAGATTTGAGGAAGCTGGTGCTGTTTCAATAGCTATGAATGTGCTTGTTGTGAGCTATATAAAATACCAGAGGAAAAAAAAAATCCTTCTTAAGTGCGTATGTAGGTGTTCAATGAAAGTTTCATATGTGAATTTTAGGGTCAAAATTGTTTAATTCCATCAATTCAACACAAAATGTTTTGAATAAAGGTAATCTCCGGAGTTTCTCATTATTAATTTCATTACCATGAGAGCTTTCCTCTTCTCACCAGGTCTAGACCTTGTTCAGTCTGTTTTATTTATGTTATTTCCCATTTGTAAACAGTGCATGTTCAAGTGCCTTGTTTTTAATGAAGTGTAGCAGTAGCATTTGATTGAAATTTAGATAAACAAGCAGATAAATCCATTTCTGTTTTCTGCAAGTTTATATGCATATATATGAAAAATTAAAAATGAAGAACAGAGGATGGTTTTTGTTACCACATCTTATCATGTTTCACCCCAAAATATAAAGTATTACGGGATCAACAAAGTTCTTTATGGGATTTCCCTTAATGCTGAAATGAAAGTAATCTTTTGTGGAGTCCTTATAAAGAACAATAGGAGGATTTCATGGAAAAGTCAGAAAAAACTATGCTTATAAAAATTTAAGATCTTCATTGTCCTGTGCAAGTATGAGAAAAAACATCTTTACAGTGAGGGTGACAGAGCACTGGAACAGGCTGCCCAGAGAGGTGGTGGAGTCTCCTTCTCTGGAGACATTCAAAGCCCGCCTGGATGCGTTCCTGTGTGATCTGATCTAGGTGTTCCTGCTCCGGCAGGGGGATTGGACGAGATGATCTTTCGAGGTCCCTTCCAATCCCTAACATTCTGTGATTCTGTGATTCATTTCAGGAACATCAGTGTATACTAGTATATGTAATACTTCAGTAGTTTGAGACTACAAGAATATATAGCATACCAGGTACTACACATAATAAGAAACAGCTCTCACCCTAAAAGATTTACAAGCTAACTGAACCCAAGGAACCATTTGACTAATTTAGAGGTAGAACAGGTGACTTTTCCAAAGGCAAATCAGAGATGCTGAAAGCAAGCAATGAGACCTGCCTCTTATAGCACCCCTTACCAAAGTACCATCATAATAACCCACCCATCACTTCAGTACACCACTAACTCAAGCACCTACTAGTTCAGATTGCAGCAAGATGGACTGCTAAATCCTTCACAGATGTTCTGTTGGCTTAATCTGTTGATAAGAGACACAGCAAAGACCTTTCTTATGTTTTCAAAACACGTAGCAGGTTGAACAGGTGGTGTTGAAGGTGGTCTAGTTAAGGAAAGGACTAGCTGAGGTTGGCTGGGGCTGAGGAGATACTCATCCTCCTTTGACTTGGTGTGTTAAGCAGAGTAGGAATTAAGCAAGCTTGCTTATCGAATGCCAGTGGTTTGGAAAATTCCCTGCCCACCAGGAACCTGGCCGTTGCTCAGCATATCTAGTATCCCTCTACCAAGCAACCTGTATCAATGCAGATCTCTCAGTCCTCTACGGCTTGTGAAGCTTCACACTGCATCCTCCCCAGGGCATGGCTGATTTTCTGTCCACTATCCCAGGTATCCCAAGGATCTTTTCTTTGGCCAGTATTTACATCCAGAAGCTCTGAAAGCAACATGACCACTTTGTATTTGAAGATAAGAGATCTTTGACAGTAAGCAGCACTGCTTCTCTGACACAGGCATCGGAGTTCAATTTCCTCCTGAGCAGATTCCAGAATCTGTTACTGGCAAGAACCTGTGGTTTTACCTAGAGCACAATACTTCTGTGACTGTGTACATATGACAAGCTGAACGTTTAGCTATTGTTTACTTAGCAAATAAGGACCTAATCAAGAGCTCATTGAGGGCAGTGGGAAGAGTACTATTGCCTCTGGATCATGCATTGAATTGCTCTGACATTGTCACTAAGTATAATATATATAAAAATGCTTTAAAAAATATTATTCAATTACACCATGCAGAAAACCACCATAATTTTTTCTTCTGTCTGAGAATTTAAAAATAACAGACTATAATGTGTCCGTTTCTGGCAAGCACCATTGTGCCAGTGACAATCGGGAACAGGTGACTGCAAACACTTGGTTCCTAACGTTAGAAAACTCTTGCTGGAATTGTTATAACTCAGACCCTAGTGAACACAGGAATCTCTCTCTTTCAAGGAAACTGAGATTCAAAGCCCGAGTCGTGCATCTCAATACAGAGCATGTGCTACAAATGGGAATATGCAAAAGGGCAAGCAGTAGCTTTGCATCCAGATTAACTGAGGGCGTGAGCAACTTCCAGGAAAAGGCACTGTGTGTCCTTGTGGTTTTCTGCAGACTGTGGGTAGCCAATCTTAAGAAAAAAAGATTTTCTGGAGTAAAAAAACAGAACTGTCCAAAGCAACAGAACACCAGACTCAGATACACCCAACCATAGTACTTAACAGATCCCTAATGCAGCATGCTTCTCTTCGTGCCTAGCAGGAGGAACATTGATAATATTCTATAAATAATGGAAAGTCAAGCCCTGGAATTTAAAAAAAAAAGAAAAGAAAAGGGGGAAAAAAAAAGAAAAAGAAAGAGGTTAGTTATATGTTACACAACTGTACTATTGCACAGTATCTGTGTGACTTCCTTTGTTTAACAAAGCCTGTATCAATCTAATAAGCATCTTTTGCCAGATGCATCTCACCCATGACAACTATGAACAGGTCTATGGTTCTACAGGCAGTTCACCGGATCTGACAGCTTATTGCTAAAGACTGAGATCTTGTTTCCCCTCCATTCTCACCTGTCCTCTCCCTCTATCCTACCCTGTCCTCCTTCCCTTTTTCCTCAATCCCAACTGCATTGTCCCATTCATGTTCTGGTTCTCTTCACGCTCCCTGACTGATTTAACTCATTTAAATGTCAGAAAGCTGTTCATTGTTTTCTCCTGGTCTTGTGTTCAGTTATTTCAGTGAATTAAACTGGCACACAGAAATGTCTGACAAGTGCTGAAGCTGGCACAAGGCTAGCAGCAGGAGTGTGTGGCCAGGAATAGGGTGCGCAGAGGGACACAGAAGGGGAAAACAACCTGTTTTTAGCAGCGGGGAGCTGTCTGTGAAGGCAACGCTTTAGGGAGCTGTACCCAACTCATGGCACAGCCTTTAGGACTTGGCTTTACATAAAAAGAATAGTCCCTTGGCTTTAGTGGTTTGCTTCTGTTAACACCTATTTAGCAGTTATTTGCACAGAGGCTGGGAATACAAGAACAAGTGTTGCTAATAGAGCTGCTTGGAAACTGCAGAAACTCTCAAAACCACTTTTTCAGGGGTGAACATATTCTCTAATCTCAGCTCTATTCTTGGATCATTCACAGGGAAACTGTAGATGTTTGTATAGTTGCTCAGTGAAAAACTCAGCTGGCCACCTTGCTTTTCTTTTCCTGGATGCTGCCCACCACAGCACAGTGCAAATACACCAACAGTGAAGTGGCTGTTCAGTCTTGCAAGCTTGTAGGAGCACATACTTACATGAATACAAACATTTTATTGAAATTTGGCAAAGGAAGAAAGAATACGTACTGAAAAAATGATGTTCTAAAATCAAGATAAGCAACCTGAGTTAACTGTCTAACATCAACTCGAGACAGAGGTAAGCACAGGATTTTTTTACTTCCACGTAGCTACACAAGGCCAGACTACGAAGTCCCCACCTGCAGTTTACCTCGGCTACCTACAGAGTGTAGAGTCACCCCGTGTTTGCAGAGGATGGAGACATGAACTGTGAAGGGGTTAGTGTAACACAAATGTACATTGATAGTTTATTTATTTTGAAGATTGCTCTTTGGGGAGAAAAACAGAAACATCCACTTCTGTACAAAACAGAATGGGGTTTCATTTTGAGATGGTAAGAACAGGAAATAAGTAAAATACCCAAACGCAGAGAGACAGACAGACATGTCTGGTTTTATCAGCTGGAGGAGGAGCAGGAAATACATTATTAAACATCACCATCTACTGGATGCCAGCATTTGTTCCTTACAAAGGGAACCCTAATCTTCCATGCTGAATCAACTTGTCAGACAAGCCTCTGCTTTCACAGATCTGACATTGCTTGTACACTTATTGGTAGGCCAAGTGCTGTGGACCTTTTCAGTGCCACATTGGGAAAAGGTTTTCAGCATTATGAAAACAAACTCAAAAAGTTCAGGGTGATATAATACAGGTTGTGAAATTGTTAATAAGACACAATGGGAACTTAAAAAAAGAAGGTGGGGGTAGCCAGGCATGGGGGCAATAGCATCCTTTGGGTAATCAATTTGTTTACTTGTGGCATGTTTGTGTAGATTGTGTAGACACAAACACATACACACGTGCACTGCACAGGGCTGTATGGCTGTCCACTGGATAGCTCCTGCTGGTTGCAGTTCCATAGTTTGAACATTATTTGCTCACTCTCTTGGTAGCACAGATAAACTTAAACTAGGAATTGGCTGGAAGGTCTCACTCAGAGAGTTTCTCTAAAGAGAATTCCCCTAAAAAAAATTGTGTGATTAAAAACTTATTCCTGGTTACGTGTTTTCAAAAGACATTGGCAGGGACAGGGATAAATGTTGGTGCACTGTTTTTTTGTTTTGTTTAGCTTTGTTTTGTGTTGATTTGGGTTGGTTTTTTTTGGTGGGTTGGGTTTTGTTTTTTTGTTTGTTTGTTTGTTTTTTTGTCAAGAGCAAAATACTATCCAAAAGTAAATGCTGAGATGTGGAAAGGACCAAAAAAAAAAAAAAAGTCAAAGCTATCTTGTTTGAATTGTTGGTAGTTAAAATTGTTCAGGAAAACAGAAATGGAGCTTCAGAAAGATCTAGATTCACACTATATCAAGGCAGAGAGAATGACAAACACTGATGATAATGAGAAATTGTTTATTTCCTTGTGAAATACTGGTATGTGCCATATTGTACTGTAAGCATATTTGGAAAGAAATAGGTGTTAGAGCCTACCAAGTAGCCCTGACATCAACACAGTATCAGAGCTTCAATGTAGTTCATTTGTCTGGGGAGGATATGAGATGAAACAGTTTCCAACACTTATGTCAATGTCATGAAGTTACACAGGAACAGATCAATAACAAATTGTATTTCTATTGCCTCATTTATCTTCCAAATCTTTTTCAGTTCAACACAGAGAATCCCTCAAGTAGATTATTGTAACTGGCAAGTCACACTGATATAAATAAAGTTGAAAATATTTTGGTTTTGCTGTGTTGGCAACAAGAAAAAGGAACATTGCCGCAAGATGAAACTATGCAATACTTGAGTGAGATATAAAATATATTTCACATATAACTTATTGAAAAATATTTCTACTGTGCTGCAGAGCACATGCATCTGAGCATTTACTCCAGGCTGTATAACAGAATCTGTTGAATTTTGGTGGGATTACACTTTACAAAATTTGCTTAAAACTAAGCAAGACTTCCTAGGCTCTCAGTACAGACAAGGAAGAGAAATACATTTCCAAGAGGATGATTTATTTCACTGGGTAATGTGCCTGGTATGAATTCTCCCTTGGAGATACCTTTTCTTCTCCACTGTCTCTAATGGGAGACAGAGGTGACTAGATTAGACTCAGAAGAAAACTAACTCTAAGACAAAGTTCGACAAGAGGTATCCCATGCTTCGAGGACAAATACCATGACTGCAATGAAATACATATATACACACACACAAGTGCAATTTTTGAACCTGCAAATAATAAAGAAACAGATATAGGTGGATCTGTGTTTTAACAGTTCTGCTTCATCATTTAGATTTCACTCAGCCACCGCCGGCGGCAGTTAATCATTAAGCCCCCGGCAGATCCGCTCCGCACCGGCTCCCCCGAACCTCCTGGGCCGCCAGTCGTGCCCCGTCCCCTCCCGGCGGCGGGAGGCAGGGACGGGGCGACCCTCCCGCTGCCGCCCGACGGTGACCTCGGGGACCCCGTTGCAAGGCGGAGCCCCCTCCGCGGGAGCTGCTGTGAGGAGGGGGTGGCGCCCGCCGGCCCGGCCGCCCCTGCCCACAGGGGAGCCATGCCGCCTCCCGGGAAGGCGCCGTAGGGCACACCTGTCCCCCGCCGCCCCCGCGTCGCCTCTCCTCCCCTCACGCCGCTCGGCTGACACACTCTCCCGCCGAGGTGCCAGAGCCCCGTACGAACGGCCGGCGCGGTCCATGCCTCAACCGGCGCCCCCCGCGCCCTAAGCCTGCCGCCGCCACGCCCGCCTCGTCCCGTCCCGTCCCATCGCCTCCCCTCCCGCCGCCTGCGCCGTGGCGGGGCAGAGCACAGCAGGGGCCGGTGAGGAGCATGGCCAAGGGACCCGAGCAAGAGGACGCCTTTCTGCACCTCCCGGCCGGCCAGGCAGTGTCGTCCGCCGCGCAGGAGCGTTGCTGCGCGGGCCTGGCGGGGCGAGGCCTGCTGCCCTACGCCCAGGAGGGGCTGGGCGCCGAGCGGGGACTGCCGGAGCCGGCGCTGCCCGGCGGCATCAAGGCAGGTAAGAGGCGTGGTGCCGGCAGCGTCCCCGGGCCAGGTGTGGGCTGACAGGGCGAGGCGCGGCGGGGCTCGAACCGCCGCCGCTGCTGCTCCGGGTGCGGAGGGGAGGCGAGGTAAGGCGGAGGGGGGGATTGCCTGGCCTGGGGGCAGCCGGGCCGGGCCCGTCCCCGCGGGCAGCGGCGGGCAGGGCGGCGGGTTAAACGGGCGCCTGCGGGGCCGCAGTGGCGTCGGGAGGAGGCGGCGTGCTGCCTGGCCGTAACGGTGCCCTTGGGTTTCTCCTCTTGTTCCCGCCCCGGGCTCAGAAACACGCTTCAACAGCGAAACCCTCTCCTCGGGAGAAGAGGATGCGGACACCCGCGACGGCGCGCTGACCGCCGCGGACCAGAGCCCGTCTGCGAAGAAGAGCATCACGCAGATCATGAAGGACAAGAAGAAACAGACGCAGCTCACCCTGCAATGGTAGGGCTCCGGCGGCGGGCTCCCCGCCCCGTCCCTCGCTCCGCTGCCCGCCCGCGCCCGGAGCTGTCCCGGGGCCACCGGCCGGGCCGCTCGGCGGGGACACCCCACGTCGACACCCCGCGTCTTCCCTGGGCTGCCACCGGCAGGACCGAGCCGGTGTGGCCATCAGGCCCAAAGGGACATTTCTTTAAAAGCTGAGCCGGGAGAGAGAGTTACATCTCACAGCAATTTTAGAAATATTTGTCATTTGTGAGGTTGTGAGGTGTTTGGTTTTTTGTTTTGTTTTGTTTTTTCCTGGATAAGCTTCGTCTACAAATAAGGACACACAGCCCCAGTTTCAGATTTTTTTAAAACTAGCAGAAATGTATCAGTTAAGAGGAATCTGTCAGATTCTCATAATATCTGGCTATTGATGAAATGTAGAAATTCAATGAACTGTATAAAAAGCTTAGAAATGAAACATTACTTAAGAATTACATTTGCAAATTGATGTTTTAATTATCCTTTAAAGCTGTGAATATTAGGTTTTCACTGTATTATGGTGTATGTTTTCACATGATATTCTACCATCCATGAAAGCCCAAACTTTTGCCCCAATGGGCAAAAATTAACCAAATGAGACATTAAATTCTGCAAACATTAATTGATAAAAGTTGCTGTTAAAGCACATGTGAAATTAGGGAGGAGTACTGTTGAATTAAATGGGAACATGGTTACCAAATGCAAATCTAGATTTTTTTTTCCTGCTATCTGAAAAATAAGAGTAATACAAATTTGACAGTTTCTTGATCTAGTTTCCATCTGACTTCTGAGCATAAATCGTAAGGATTTGGGTCTGGTGAGTCAGTGCAAAATTATTCAGTATGTGGCATTTACTACTCAGTCTTTTCTTACAGATTTGTGTAATTGATAAATAAATTTCTTGCACATCATCCCAGGAGTAACAAATAATGTAAACTGATAAAGAAAAGAAACAAGACAACAGTGGAATACCTAGCTGTTACCAAGAGTTCAGTTCAAGTGAAGACAACCCGTTTTTTACTTCCGTTTTAAAAATTTTACTTTAATGACCATCACTAGGCACTTGAATTCTGTAAACTGATTGGAAAGCTACATAAATATGCATCCTCTTCAGAAAGAAAAAACAGTTTTTTCCTTTTCGGTATGATTTGGTCAAGAAACACTTTCAGGTCCAGTGTGAAAATAAAAAAGCAAAAGTAGGAAGAAAAGAGATCAGGTGTTAAAGATATAGTGGGACAGAGGATGCAAGTTCAAGCCTCTGCTCTAGTCAAATGACAGATGCAAACCCAAGTCTTTCATAGTCTAGTTAGTGCTCTTATTTTCAGACCAAGGCTAGCTCTTAAATGTTGATCATTTGATCATTTATAGAAAGCAAAAGAACCCAGACATTGAAAAAAGGCTCATTAAGAAAAGGGACCTGGCCTCAGGTTTTCTGTATTCTGTGACTACCCTAAGCACCAAGTGTGGAGTAAGTCTCTAGTGTCTGTCTTGTTCAGTAGAAACTAATTTATATGGTCTCACAGAAATCTCCAGTAAAATAATAAAAAAAAAGAAGGCAGTACCAAAAAACCAAAAGGGAAATAAAATAGGGAGACATAGCATATTGCTTCTTACTCTGGCAGTTTCTTTCTCTGTACAGGTTGGAAGAAAACTACATTGTCTGTGAAGGAGTTTGTTTACCAAGATGCATCCTTTATGCACATTATTTAGACTTCTGCAGAAAAGAGAAGCTGGAACCTGCCTGTGCTGCAACTTTTGGGAAGGTAAGGAGTAAATGTCTTCATAATTTGTTAGCCTAAGTCTTTGACAGAATGGCAATTTAGTACACCTCTGTCCAAATGCCTCTCAAATTCACATTTTCTACTGCTAACGTACATGGAATCAGACTAACTACACTGTTCGGTATGAAGGGATTTCGTTACAGTACTTTAGAGGAAAGTGAAGCTGAAATTGCCTTTGGTTTATTGTTCTTTTTTGTTTTAAAAAAGTATTGTCTCCAGGAGCTTTTTTTTTTTTTAATCTTTTTCCCTTCTTTTTTGGTGATGATGTTAATAGGGTACTTTCCACAAAACCAGATCTGACATGGAAGACACTTTTAATTATACTGAAGGCAGTGTAAAGTGAGATGTGACACAAGAAGCAATACAAGAAGGAGAATAAAAATTAATAACACAAAGAGCTCCTGAATGAAAAGCTGTCAATTCATCCTCTTTTCTACCCTTCCCTGAAATAAATTAATGAAATCAATTAGTGAAAGGGAGATGTGAACTCTCCAAATTAAATCCTGGCTAGTTAGTGAAACAGGAAACCAAAAATGCTTCAGGGATCATCTTTTTTTAAACACTACTGATCTAGTCATTGTTCATACATAGCAAAATGCATTAATTTAATTACATAATAATAATGGATTTAAAATCCAGTTCATAAAATGTTCACTTACTAATTTTTTCCTCATGAACTGGATATACTGAGAACGTGTATGTCTAATGTTCATTACACAGTTTCAGCATAAATGACGAAGACAACAGGGTTCTATTTAAACATTGTTTTGACAGTGGTCTGTATTAGATGTATCTATTAGATCTACCTCTATTATTGAATTACTTTTTTACTTAATAAACCTTTTGCATCATTCTTTACAGGAAAAGTAGGATGCTTCTAGGGCACTAATCTCAATCTCAGGAGTCCAGTGCCCAAAGGATTAAATCACATAACATGAATTGTTTATGTATGTGTAGCATAGAGCTAGTGGAGAGCTAGAAGAAGCTTTCATAGGGTTTCAGTGGGCATGAATATGTTTAAGACTGTCCAGCACTTTGATAGTGGACAAAACAGAAAAACCCATGAGGCAAATATTTATTTGACTTAACCTTCAGGTCACACTTTTCAAATAAAAAATCAGTTTATTTTTAGTTGTTTGTCACTGAAAACAGAATAACTAGAGGCCAAATCTTTCCCTAGTTCTGTTTGGATCTCTGAAGCAAAAGAGATGGTTGTAATTTGGGGACCCAAATGGGACAGGATTCTGGAGAATAAAACGAGATTTTATGTTGTAGAAGTGAAAACTGAAAAGAAGAACAGATGGGAAGGAACTTACGGGTTGGAAGTTTGGAGGTACACAGTGAGACGGACGAAGATGGAAGGATGCCTGCAGCATAAAACATGCTTAATTGTTTATATTGTGACATAAATGTCATAAATATTTATTCACAGACTGCATTAGACCACATGTTTGCACTACGATTTTTTTTCCGTGAGCAAATTGCTAAATATGCCAGTGTTAAAAATTAATACAGTTATTTTCTCTTTAGACCATTCGCCAGAAATTCCCTCTCCTTACCACAAGGCGGCTTGGAACAAGGGGTCACTCAAAGTAAGGCACAATTACCCGTGTATCCGCTTACAGAATACATTCTAGGAATGACATGTATTTCCATCTCTCTGTCATAGATATTAATTGACAGGGGAGTCTATTCAGATGACAAGCTGCAAGCGATAACTTTCAGGTACATGGTGAAACTGATACAGAGTTTGAAAACATTACTGCAGGCATAACTTCTAAAATTAAACTGATTAAGCTTCTAGAATTTGTCATTATTTTTATAGAGCCATGCATTTGTTGCAAATATATGTCAAAATGCTATATATAAAAAACCGTTATGTAATACATATATCTTTGTTACAGCTCTTCATGTTTCTATGAGTAACATGCAATCTAACTGATTTTATTTGTATTTTTTAAAAATCTAATAACTTTCATTATGTTCATAACAGCTTGTATTAAAGACACTAGAAAAACACATAGTCTTAAATTGAGAATAATGTGTACATCTGCTCTTTGTAATGGGCAATTTATTAAAACTCTGGAAAGTACACAACCTATAGTGCAGTCATACAATAAATAGTGTATCCAGTTAATTTGTATGTTTGATCTGTGGAATATTAGACTTTGTGAACAGATCACGGATAATTATATGTCACTTGTGGTGAAATCTATTAAATCTGGTTCTGGCATTATGCTTTTGGCCATGATAAAGTTATAGCTGTGGTGAACAGTGGTAGCAACATCTTCCTTTGCATTCACCCTCCCTCCTATCTCCCGATATCAAGACTGCTGAGAAAGGACTGATGAATTGTACCCAATCTGATTTCATTTTTTAATAGGGGAATGCTTAAAGAAATTAAAAACTGTGGTGTATTGATGTAAGGAATGTAGACAAGATAAAATAATTTAACTTTAAGGTTTTGCTAGTGTTAGGTAATTCTAAGAAACTTCTATGCCTGGTTGGGGAGTCACAAATACAACGATTCTCTGTATTCCCTGAAACCAAGACTGGCTATGAGCTTTTCTAAGTGTTGTGCTTTAAATTGTTTTTTTTGGTGTTTATCAATATCAGATTTTAAAAAATATTTAAACCTAAACAGTGTACCTATAGCATTCTACATAAAATAGGACTAGTTGCATAATTTTGTTCTTTTAAAGTAACTCTCTGAAAACTTAATGGTTTTCAGTCCCAAATCAAATTTATATGTGTATTTCTATTGATTTTGAAACAGATGTTCCTGAAAATAAGACATTGTTGCGAGGAGCAAATTAGGATACATATTGTGTCCAACTTCCTGTGTATACGCAGAAATTTAACATTTGTTATTAATGCCTATATTTTAGAAGATGCATGCCTTTTAATAATGTGGGTAGCCCTAGGATTTTTCTCATGCTTAAAATTACAAATGTGTTTATGTCCTTAGTAAGGTTCATGGAACCATCCTTGACTTATAGAAGAAAGCACTGAAAGATTCGTTGTTTGCTTTTATAATTTTGTAGGGTTGTTTCATGTTGTTATGCTTGATTTTCTTCCTGCCTTAGAAATATAAGAAGTAGCTAGTTAATTCCACCTTAGTTTTGCTGAAAAGTGCATAGGAGATGTTATTTGTGGATTTTAGGTTTTGTTGCAGTATAAACAAAGGTGGGGAAGAATTTAAATTCCGATTTTTTACATGACATTCTATTTCTTGATTATGTCTCAAGTATTTATTTTAAATAACCAAAAATAAAATCCAAAGGAAAGAAAGCCTGCATAGAATTTTTTTCCTTTTTTTTTTTTTTTTTAAGAGGGAACAGTTCTTGCGTAGTTTCTGCCATAGTCTTACAAATTTGTAATCCGTTAATTTTTTTTTCAGGAGAGAGTATACAATCTGAATTGTGTAGAGGAAAGCTGAAACTGAAGTTAATTTCTCTTTCTGTAGATGACCTATAGATGCTGAATAGAAGGGTTTTGGGGAGAATTACTTTTAGAAAGGTTATTTATAGGGGAAAAGAGGGATTTAATATATTGTCTGCTGTGGTAAAGTTCATGTAGGGTTAGAGGCATAAGCTGATGTAGTTAGTCATCTTTGCAGATGAACATTTGCTGCTGGTGTTGTGTTTAATTTTTTAGGAGATCTGGCATATACAATCTGTGCAGGAATATCAGACAATCTACTAATTCATCAATGCCTTGGTTAAGTAAGTCTTAGGTTCATAACCTAACATATTTGAAGAATCACTTTCAAGTTATAATGAATGAAAGAATAGAAGTGGCAATACACGTCTTCCAAATGTTCATTATATTTTTGAACTGACACATCTAATGAACTGATAAATGAGATTCAGTCAAAATCCAAACTTCCAAAATGTATCACATGTCTGCATATTGAAGCACAGTAAGTCAATGTCTATTAAGTAAAGGAGTTTGTTTCAAATCTAATTTTTGACATGGGAATTTAGCTACAAAATTAGTTGCACTGGGATATATGTCGCTATATTCCCTTTTTCTCTAAGACATTTAACAGTATTAATAATTGGGCACAGAAATACATCATGCACATAATTTCTTCAGCAGATCTCATATCCCTAATGACCTCGGTGGTATTATGTGCCATATTTTCATATGAATTAACTGTTCTTAAACAATTTCTTCCAAGGGATGAGGCATCAGCAGGTTTTGTTTGAACATATGGCATTTGTTTCTCTCTTTTTTTTTTTTTATCGGAGTTTTCCTCAGAGACTTTTCCTCTGCAATTCTTATTTCCACTAAGACACATTTACATTGTCTTGCTGTGTAAAAAAGGACCTCAGAAAAGGTACAAGTGACAATATCTCCAGTTCAGAGACCAAATACAGCAGCAAGTAGTCATAGAGAAGTGGCAGTATAAATAATAGTCTCTGATTATCTATTTGTTTATTTCTGATTATCTATTTATCTGTCTCTGATGTTGTGGATCATATTCCTGTCAGACTCACTGAGTAGCAAATTCATTTCTGCTTTCGCCAGCTAGCAGTTAGCTACACAAATATTGTTTAAAGAAGTATTTCTGTTAAGTTAGTAAGCAAATTAATGGGCTGTTCATCAGTTTTGGTAAATTACTAGTTACTCTATGTTTTTATGACAGCATGGACTCTAAATGTTGTAAGCTTTTTCTGTGTGGAATAAAGCTGGGTTAGTGGGACTGCTAGGAGACAGTTCTTACTAGCAATTAAATCCTATTGTTTTAAGCATGGTAGTGTAATGACATTGTTTTATTTCTGTTGTTGCTATCGTAAATTCGATATAATGTTAGTAGGAGCAGTAATAGTACTAACTATTCCTGACAGTGGTGTTTTGTGTGGCAATATTGTCTAGGAGCTCTGGTCATTGTCCAGGACTCTATTGAGCCAGATACTGCAAGAGCTTGAAAGGAAAAAGACAATTGTTCTCCAATGGAATCAATGTTCTTACATTGCAAAGAAAAGCTATCTTATAGACAGTAACGTATTCATAGAGCATGGCTGTGGTCAGAAGAAAGAAAAGAAAATCAGTTCCCTTTTCCATCATCTTCAAGGTGACAGAAATTGTTTTTCTCCCACACCAAAACAAGGTCAAGCTCTTTCTAGCATTCTCATGAGCATGAATTGGGTTTGAGAAAGATCTGCTGCTCTAAGGTGCGGGATACGGGTGCTACTCTAAGGTGTGAGATAGATACACAAATGTTAGTTCCTCCTCTGATTCCAAGCAACATTTGTCCTCTCCAGTTCTGGGCAAAGGAGAGACTTAAAAATGGGTCTAACAAATCCTAGAACTTTGATCCTCAGAGTCAGAGTCTCTCTCTCTCTCTGTTTTTATATCCAACAACCCATTTGTACACAAGTGTCAATACAAAACCACTCATTTAAACACTTGGCCAAGGAGGTACAAAACATTGGATACAATTTCGTTAACAAAGTTCATTAATCTTTCATGCCTGTGCTAATCACTCCAGATGACTGAATGCAGGGGAAGTTTTCCATATCCCTGATGAGTGAGAGAAGACCCAGCACAATAAATATGGCAAACTGCTCTTAAATTAGTATTTCATAAGCAACAGTTGTCTGTGGAGCAGGTTCTGGATCCATCTTTTTGCATAGGCAATGTAGAACATACTGTGGCCACTGCTAGAATTCAGTTATAATCTTCACGGTACACAAATTACCTGGAGCAGCCATTCGGGAAAATGTATACATACTGCTCAGATGACACAAAAGACTGTTTGAGCTCAAGTTACAATTTAATTTCTTTGTAGACTTTGATCAATGATGAATCTTAGCTTTTATCCATAATGTCTGAAAACTATTATCTTATTTATTAGGAGTGATTTAGTGGGTTAATAAAACTGATATGGCAACTGGCCCTGTGATAACAAGTTATTGCAAGTCCCTGAACAGCTTAAGCCTATCATTTCCTTATCAGCATCATTTGTGTCAGTGTATGCTAAAATCAGGGCTACTACTTGCGTAGGAACATATGTTACAACAAACCACTGAAATTAAAAGAGGAAAGCACTTCAGTTTGTTTAGTAAAAGGTTTGTTAAGAAACTTGAGAATAAGTTCCTTATGATTGCTGGTTTCATTTTATTAATTGCACAGTAGAAGTATAACATAGGAAAACATGTATATACTGTACATACACATAGAAATAGCATATGAAGAGACAGAAAGAGGGTACTTGAAATTGTAGGTTAAAGATGTTATCAATGTGTCTGGGATGGGTGTACTACTCTCAACAGGGAATCCAAAATAATCTATTTAGCTAATGACTTTGGCTTGTAAAAGAACAAAAATCTCAGTGAAGTATTCCGGGCAGAGCTTGAAAAGTACAGAATATAATTTTTTTAATTGCTTTTGTGTTGTGACTGGAAAGCTGTATTTTTTAGAACTAAAAATTGAACTACAGAAATCACTGAATGAAGTTAAAATAATAACTGCTATTCCTTTAAGACATACTGAGTAGGTACTTAAAATATCTGTTCTCCATATAGTAAAATGTGGCAATGGTAAATTCTGATATCTTGGTGCATTCATTCTAGAGCAGGGACAAGTATTTCTGCCTATCGCTGGAAACCTGAGAATCCAAATCATGCAGGAATGCCCATTTCTAGCCCAAATATGTTAATATTGAATTAGATGTTGAATAATCAAGATATTGAATCCTAACTTTATAAAGAGCAATACTTTTCCTTGACCTCTGACCCACTCCAACTTTAGCAAGAGGAAATTCCGAATTTGCGGTGAAAGTGTGAAGTTTTATTTTTAGAATTTAAAAAATGGCATGTGATTGAAACTGGGAGATTTAGGGTGTTGGAATGAGATGTAAGCAACTGCTTGCTTACATGACCAAAGACAAATGTGTAGGTAACATTGTTAAAGAAGCGGTCACAGCTCTATTGTGTTTTTCATCCTGTCTAGACTAAGTAAATCCTGTTATGTCAAAGAATCCATACGTCTATATTTTCAATACCTCTTCTGTCACATCTAGAAGTATTTCATATTCATGAAAGAAGAAAAAATGTTCATGCTTTTAGCATTTGTGTCAGAACTCTGTCAAATATTAGGAATTTCCAGACCCAGGTCTTTGGCCCAAGTCTATATGTTTAATGCTCCTAAACCAAAAGTGCTGGTTGAAAACCTTCAGGACTTTAATTCACAACATAGGTGACACAATACTGTATGTGAAATGGAGGACAACTGTCTAGCATTGTGACATTTAGTGAAAGGTTCCGTTGGCATCCTAAACCACTTTGAGGTGTCACTTTGCTTTGATCAGCCAGCTCTGACTTCAATGGATAAAAAAGGAACTGTTATGAGCAGGCGGTCTTAGGTCTGAGCTTCTGAGTATTAACAGGTATTTTAAAATGGTCAGTTCACCACATCACCATCCCTCAGAAAAATACACTTAAGAGGCAAGAAAACTAAGTGGTATTATGGAGACTCATCAGTTTCAAACAAAGAGTAAAAGCTACAACGTTTAACAGCAGCCACTTTCTGTCACATTTCTTGGCTGTAAAATCCTGAATGCACACAACAGACTGTCCAGAAAGAGAATGACTGTTTCAGCTGAGATTTTCAAAGCTATGTAGGCTAAGCAAATATATCATCCTAATGAACGTTTTCTTAAATATCATTTGTATCTAACGCCTTTAGTCAGCTTTGTAAAGATAAAGCATTTGAAGGGTTTGTTCGTATCTGTGAGTGTCCCATACAAGAACAAACAGTAAGATTGTGATTTTTTTTTTTTATAATGGGCATCACCAGGAACAGCAGAGATGAGCTGAAAACTTTTGGTTATGTGTTGTATAAACTATTTGTTGAGGATTTTGTGTCTTAAGAGTGTATTTCTTCAAGCTTTTGAGAAGTTTCAGTGAAATTTGTGCAATGTGTTGCAAAGCGTTACCCCTGTGTTAGGCGTGGTTTACATGCAAGGTACTTGAACTACAAGTGTTCCTTTGAAGCACGTCAGTTAAACCAGTTGCCATGGTGTTTTCAAGCTACCTTTAGTAAAAAAGAAATGATCCTGAGAATACTGTCCATGACATTCTTAGACAAACACAATCAGTTTTAAATCTGTTGAGTGGAATTTATAGGACAGGGCCTATCACCTTTGACAGATGAACTCAAGCAAACTTTGCTATGACCGGTGAAAAAATAGCCGCCCCCAGCTTGCTCTCCTGCCCTTCTCCTGAAGGTCACTTCTTTTGTAGCAAAATCAGTGGAAAGCAGTAAGTATCTACTGCATAGCCAGTTTTTGTAGCACCGACCCACCCTCTTTAGTTTCTTTGGTTAAGGTGTTGGGCTTAGCACTGCAGAGGCTGAGCAATAGATATGTCTCCTTCCTTGAGCTCTGTTTGTGAGCAGTAATCTCCAGGAGTGCAGCAAGGGAGACAAATGTGTATGAAAACTGCTTAAGGAGCTAAATAATTCAGCAGAGTTGCTCAGCCTGCAACCTGAGAGAAGAATGAATGAATGACATGTTAGCATTTTTAGTCATAGGAGGCTGAGCAGTAATTTATAGGGTACACTGGCAAGTTATTTTCAACTGAAGAGTGCTCTGTGGGACTGTCTAAATATAGCAGTGGTAAGCCTGATAAAATAAACCTGGCAGATCAAACCCAGCATACTTTCAACAAAGTAAAATGAAAGAGAATATACATTAGGGAAAAGGGATGTAACATGTTTCTAGGAGATTTGCTGTTCCAGGTACATTCTTGTAAGAGAGAAAGTGTTTTAAAGAAGATCCTAGCCTTGAATTTTGGGTCGAATCATGACAATACTTTTTTCTATGAGACCAGATTTTGTTCCATGTTAGTGAAAGGATTTGGTAGACACTGTTAAGAAAAGTTTTCAGAAAGCATTGAAAATCAATTTGGTAGATTCCTTTACTTGACACGTTACTCATAAACACTCCTCTTTTTTTTTCCCATAGGTATCACTATTATGGAATTGGCATTAAAGAAAGCAGTGCATACTACCATTCTGTGTATTCTGGAAAAGGCTTAACCAGGTACAATAACATAACTTCTGAGACTTAGTGAAGGTCTAATGTTAACCTTCCCTTAGGAGGGTATTTGTAGGATGCTAATTTTTTTGATACCACAACTTGTGTTGCTGCATATCTCAATATCTGCCATTCCTAGATTTAAGTGACAGTTTGCTCCCTAAAGACGTCGATTTTGTTTTAAGAGGTTGGTCTAAATATTTTGCTAGTGTCTTCCAGTATGGCCCCACTGCAGTCAGTATAGAGCTGCATCAACTTATGCCAGCAGAGGATTTGTTCAAGTTCATGTGAGGCAGCAAAACACCTTTTCCAGAACACTTGTCTCATTTTGTTTGCTTGTGTGTCACCCTCTGAGTTCTCTCCGCAAGACAGCTTGCCATTATGAAACGTCTGGAGAATGGTGTGAAGCTGGCACCTGTAGGCAGGAGGGAGGGTTCAGTGTAGATTAATATTTACAGGTCTTTTGACTGGCTAATATCAGTTTAAACCTAACCCAGGAAGCTCTAATTATATTTATTTAAGGGACAGCTATCAGGATCAATATGTTACAATAGCTGCCTGTTGGTTTGCCAAAGATTAATAGTTCATAAAACAAATGTCTCTGTTCACATATGGCTTGAATGACGGCTTTCATTGTCTATGGCTTTATACCTGTATAAGTGGGGACTCTGAGAAAGGAAGGGAAAAATGAGTTCATAATCACACACAGAAAATTCATCTGCTGGCAAATTTACGTTATATCAAAAGAGCCTTTTTCCAAACAACAGGGCAAGTATAAAAACTGAGATTAATGTTGCCAATGATGCTTAGAAGGAGGGATCTCTTCACTGCAGGACTTAATGTATAATAGACTGGAATATGCCATTTCCAGTATTTATCCAGAGGTGTTGCTGGTACACAGTGACATGAGGTTCTTTCACAAATTGCTCATTTAATTGATGAAAACACAGTTATTTTCACTTAAGGGAATGTAATCACTCTTAGTCCTCAGCTTTGTGTCAGCCAGTGCCCTTTCTATGCAAAGCTCTGTCTTGCACAATCTATCAGCAATGAATACAAAGAAAGTGGAGGTTCTGCAAAATTCCTCCTGGCTGAATTTCCAGTGGCATATGTTCACATAAAGATGCCATAGGTATTCTCTAGGATTTTCAAGACTACTCACTAGATTCACTGGATTCACTGGTTAGGAACCTTTTCTTTGTGATAGGACTGTGCTGTCATGTAGGCGTTGTTGAATTTTCAGGGTACAGCAGTCAAACTGTCTCCCTAGCTGATTTAGGACAGAAGCTCAAATGTTGACTTTGCACAGTCTAGGCTGTCATCATGGTTGGATTTGTCTATGCAAAGAGAATGATGCAGCAGCCTGCGGTTAAGAACAAATTTCTAGGTAAGGAAAGAGTTAAGCAGTGCAGAGATTCAAAATTGAGAGTGAATGTCCCTGTTGCTGGCTGCTGAATATAATGATCAGCCTTAAAATCTGTCCTTTGTCTGATATCTGTTCTAGGGGATCAGCTGTAAAAATGGTTCCTGGAACAGGCTTGGGGCAGAAGTAGGCAGGGAAAATATGTGGGTTGATAGTAGTATCAGATCATAGAATACCAGGTCAGAAGGGACCTCTGAAGGATCATCTGGTCCAACCTTTCTTGGTAAAAGCATGATCTAGACAAGATGGCCCAGCATCCTGTCTAGATTAATCTTAAAATTGTTAATTGTTCGGTGTTGGGGAATCCATCACTTTCCTGGGGATATTATTCCAATGGCTGACTGTTCTCATTGTGAAAAATTTTCCTCTTGTGTTTAATTAGAATCTCCCCAGGAGTAGTTGTACCCATTACCCCTTATCTTTTCCATGTGACTTCTTGCAAAAAGGGAGTCTCCATCTTCTTTGTAGCCACCCTTTAAATACTGGAACATGGTGATAACATCTCTCCTAAGCCGCCTTTTCTCAAGGCTGAACAAACCCAGTTCTCTGAGCCTTTCCTCATATGGCAGGCTTCCCAGTCCTTTGATCATCTTTGTGACCCTTCCCTGGACCCTCTCCAGTCTGTCCACATCTTTTTTGTATAGCAGGGACCAAAACTGAATACAATATTCCAGGCGTGACCTCAAAAATGCTGCGTAGAATGGGGTAATGACTTCTTTATCTCTGCCGGTGATGTCCTTGTTGATGCAACCCAGCATCCACTTGACTTTCTTTGCAGCAGTAGCACACTGTTCACTCATATTGAGCTGCTTGTCCACCAGGACCCCCAGGTCACTTTCCCCAGAGCTGCTCCCCAGACGGGTAAATCCCAGCCTGTGCTGCACTCCTGGATTGTGTTTTCCCAGACGCAAGACCTTACGCTTGTCTGTTGAATTTCATAAGGTTCTTGTTAGTTCACCCTTCCAGCCTATCCAGGTCTTCCTGCAGGGTGGCTCTCCCTTCCGAAGTGTCCACTTCCCCACTCAGTTTCGTATCATCAACAAACTTCATCAGGGTACACTTGATCCCATCGTCCAGATCACTTATCAAGTTATTGAATAGTGTTGGGCCCAATGTCGCTCCCTGAGGGACCTCACTTTGGACAGGTCTCCAGTTTGAAAAGGAGCTATTTGCCACCACCCGCTGGGTGTGGCCTGACAGCCAGTTCCCCACCATTGCACAGACCACTTGTCCAGACCATAGCCCACCAGTTTTTCTAGGAGGAGACCATGTATCAAGGCTTGGAGAAATCCAGGTAGGCAATGTCACACCGTGCCCATGCACAAATGCAGGCATATAGAGGCCTTTACCACAAGGCTTGCATGTTAGGTGGCAGCTGGTCAAAAGGTTGGAAGGGGCAATGGGCCTCAGCTTAGTGGCCTAAATACAGGCCTCTACTGCCATTTCAGATTTAATTGGCATTCATGTATGGACATCTGGGTAACTGAGCTGAGTACAATAGTCCTTAAATGCAGGGTTGTAGGTGCCCAAATCCTTAAATTCCACTGTAAATTTGACCTTCCAGTTCCTTTAAATATCAAGCCTTGCACTGTGAAAGGACTACATCTAACACCAAAAATCATTAGTATCCACAGCACTGTGTGAAGGATACCTTCAGCTAGCAACTCTGGAGGAGCAGTGCTAGCAGATGCTGCCTCATGTTTCTGCTGTACTTTCTGTGTACATTCTGCTGCACAGTCTGTAACAGATACATCCAGCTGTGAAGCTAGTTAGTTCCATGTTATAATCAACTGAGTGGTGCCTTGTTTCATGCTCATCTATCGACAACCAAGGGAACTCTGTAGGTGACATATGCTGGATCATCACGTGATGGGAACTGGCAAGAGGAATTCCACAACTGCTAAGCCTCTGGCTTTCTGTCCTGCCAGCAGAGCATCTCAACAGCATGAAATCACAGTATTGTTGCTAATAATTATAAGACTTCAAGTTGCCCACAGTATCGTATCAGTTGTAAGCTAGCAGAACAGGAAATAACAATAATCAAACAATGTTTCTCATTATACGGATCCATTAGAATCTCTGTCATTACACATTCTTGCTTAGTTGTTATAATTTAAAATGTATGCTTTCTAATTTCTGTGCTGGAGTTGCCTGATAGTCCAATGACTTCACTGGGAATCTCTGAACTGGAGTCTTAATAGAACATTCATTGTACTGCAATATATTTTTTGATAGTTAATGAATCTGATCTCAGAAACGCATTTCACCTGCATCAAAATAATTCTGTGGTGAAAAAGAATGGAAAATCATTATGATTTCTTCATTTTCCGGAGAAGTATAAATTCTACATATATTTTTTTCTACTCTGAATTTACTTAGCTTTATCAAAACCTTTATATCCTGGTAAAGACCTTATGGACTTGCACTTACGCTGCCTTTTTGATATCAGTGAAGTTGCAAAGATGCAAAGAAAAAACAAAACTGGTTTTATACTCTACTGTTTGGTTAATAATCTGAATCGTCACGTTTTAGAAGACATCAGTAAGTTTCCTGATATCCTCAGGCACTTGCAAACCTATGGAAGAAGTTAAGAAAAAATCTTGATTTTGATTATAGTCACATTTGGAGAAATGTGATAATTTTTCTAATTGATGTATTTTATGTATATATATGTATACACAAATTCTAAAAATGTTCTCCTTGTGAAAAAATAATCAAATGTGTTTATTTTCAAAGGTTTTCTGGAAGCAAGTTAAAGAATGAGGTAAGTGCTGTATTCCATTCCCTTTTGCTTCTGCTATAATCTAAATATTATGTGATCTGTGGCTTTCTTCACATTGATTTCTTTGAAAATTACAATATTTTTCATTAAAGATTAGGCTGCATAACCTATGTTCATTAAGATGAGTATTTGCTCTTCTAAACATTCTAAGGAAAATAAGATTGGAAAGCACCTTCTGGGATTCCTGTTCCAATCCAGTTACCCATAACCACAGAGGTTCATAATGGACCCTTGTAAGCAAGGGATCAATCCCTAGCTTAATCTTTTGCATCCATTACCTTTGCAGGAGGACTTTTCAGAATCTCATTTGTCTGAATGGAAGTCAAAAGATTATTTCTAATAAACTGAATCTTATACCTCCTGGTCAGGATTGTCTTTCTCTATGTTTTGGTCTTTGTGACATTTTCCTGTGATATGTCTTGTTACTGCTTTTGCTTGCTAGATGGAACAGGCAGCAGCTTTCAGTCACTTCTGACAGCCTTGTAGTCTTTCACTGTACTTATTCTGATTTGAATATCTTTATAGAAAAAAAATCATAAAGTCCTGTAAATGGTATGTCTCCAATTCCTATTGAAAAAATCCCTTCTGGTGAACCCTAGAACTGTGTTTGGTTTTTGGTTGTGGTTGGTGCTTGTTTTTTTTTTTACACAAGTAACCTACATTTTCATTATTGTATACTGTTGTATTGTCACTGTCATTCTAGTCAGGTTTATACTAGAAAATTATGGATTATTGTGCATTAAGGGTTAAGGATTGCTCCCAGGATTGTTCTTTGGCATTGAGTTCAACTGGCATGGAATAGCCTGCATCCATATTATTAAACTCCTAATCCTACAGAACAACATAGGCACATCTCAGCCACACTGCCGTGGCGAAAAGCTCCTAGCATGCAGTAACTGTTGAAGTATGCCTAGAATTTATTTGGGAGAGTGCTAATTGGCATGGGCCAAAAGAATGCCAGGGGCTATTCTGAATAATACTGTTCTAGTATTGCCTAGGAACATCTGACACCGTTTAATTTGCCAGACCAGATATACCCTCTGTGATCTACTGATACACAGCAAGTGTTTCTCCTTTTTCATTTCCAGATAAGCAACTCCTAGCTGATAGCAGAAATTCTTATTGGTCCCTGAGAGTGTAGCTTCGCTCTATTGATTTTCATCCCTTTTATTGCTGTTATCTCAAAGCCATACAGATCTTTCTAAGTGACCTCTTGGTCTTCCTCTTTATTGATGATTTCATTAGCTCATATCACCAAATTTACTCTATGAAGTGTTTAACGAGATCAGCCCCAAGTCTGATCTTTGAGAAACTTCACTTTAGTCCCTTTTCAACCCAGTAGTTTCCCTGTCAACACAACTTGTTAGCATTTCAACTGGAGTCAGTTTCTTAAACATTTTACATTCTTGTACTAATTCCCATTATCACCAGCATAACTAATCATTTCCCATAGTGACACCATGTCAAGTATTTTAGTGAGGTTCAGATAGATTAGATCTGCTGTGTTTTCCCTGTTCAGATAATCAGCTATCTTATTAAAAAAAAAGATAGTGCTATGCCATAGAATATTCCCAACATATTCAAGGATTCATGAGCACTGCTACAAAAGTCATTCTTTCAGAGTTTTGAGATGGAAAATTTCTGGTTCCCTTGGCATAAAAGAATGCACATTGACTTCCATCCCTGATGTGGCATTCCCAGCCTGTTTGCAGTCCCATAAACCTGTCTTGTTTCTGCCCCAAAGTTCAATACCTTGGTCCTCCCAGAAAAAAATCACAGAGAAGTTGGTGGAAATAAGTGAGAAAGGAAACATCAGTATGAGTTTTGGTTGTCTATCTCTGTGTTGTCTGAAATTATTCAGGCAGGTCTTAAAATAAAAAAAAAACAGTTTTCATGGTCAAAACTGAATATTAACAATCTCCACTTACTGAAAATATGTCAGCATACTTTCCATTAAAGTGAACAGGTAATATATCCTTATTCATTTGCTTGAAAGTACATGCAATTAGGTATTAGTGTAATTCTCAGTAGGAACATAAAGACATTGAAAAGATGTTAAAGCACTGATTGTCTAAATATACTGAGTAAATGGCATTTGAATGAACACTTATTGAGTGCCAGGGACACTGTTTACTTCTGGTATGTTTTATCACATTTTCTAGTATTCTCTCTGTAGGGGGAGATATCAGCAAATTCTTTTATCTAAACCAGTTAGTGCACCATTAGAGTCTGCATGGTTAATTAGGCAGATAATATTACTGTCATTATCTTAATGTTAAATAGCCATTAGAAACAGATGGCATTAAATTGAAAGGGCAAGTGGCTGTGGGTTAAAATATTAAGCCTAGAAGTGAGGCACAGTCGTGTAAGTCCATTAGCAAGGTAAAAAACACTGTAGATTATCTTCTCTTAAACCTCCCACCACCATCACTGCCTTCTTTTAAATGAACTAATCCCCTTTAATCAGAGCTTTTGATATATTTCATGGGTAATTGTATAATAAAATCATTGAGATTACTCCTGTTATTAAAAAAATGAAAGCTACTCATAGGCGATTATAAAACTGCGAAAGTATTGACATAAAGAAGTATTAAAGTTTCTTAGTTTTCTCTAATTTCTTTGACTTAGAGCTTTATATGTATTTGGATAGTAGATAGCGCTGGCAAAGTGTGTTTACATAATGTATGCTTTAATTTCTTCTTGTCTGTTTTGGCAGACATATCACCCTATAAAAACAGGGATAGATACATGGTGAATGAATCAGTTACAACTATAGTTTTCTGAATTCAGTATTTGAGAGAATTTCACTTAAAACTCTCTTCTGACTGGTAAGTCAACATTTGTAGGAAAATACTCCCTTTTGCACACTTTTACACTGTATGTTACACTGTATGCCTACTATTCCTACTTCAGTGAAATATGACTGTGTGTAAAGGGGTAGGAAGAGACCATTTCAAACACTTTTCAAATGCCTAGTGCATAGTTGTAAATTCCATCCATTAGTACAAAGGGAACCCACACAGAAATAATGGACTTACCGCAGGAATATGCAGAAGGCCTGCTCAAGGCTCTGTACACTGCCTTGACAGAAGGACTAGGTGGACTAAAATGGGACAAAGGGTTTCAGCCAAATAACCTTCTCTAGGCTTGAATGCAATCTTGTGATTTTAAGTACAATTCAGTCAGTAAGGACAGCATCATAATATGAATTTTATTACTTCTCCTGAGGATGAGAGTTTAATCTTAATTATATCATTTCAGAGCTTAATAAGCATAATGCAGTGTGCATTAGAAATATAAGCATAGTAACACTATATTACTACAGAACGTTACTGCTCAGCTTTACTGAGAAGTAGCCTAAATCATATTTTGTGAGAGTATTGGGGTAGGAAACTAAACAAGGGCTGATTTATCATATATTGCTTCATGCTCAGCATCCACGTATATGAGGCTACTTGTTTTGTCCTTCAACTCCATCTTTCAAAAGGCTAACATCTAATATTATTCAAGATATTTTCTCAGTCAGTAACTAGTACAAGATATGTCTATTATATTTCAAATGTCACAAACTAAAGAGGCTTAAGAACTCTTAAGAACTTCAGGGAGCTCTCAGATCAGAAGAATTTAATATAATGCAGGATAAATTTATTTTGTCTCCAGGTCAGCATTGACTGTGTCTCAACAAAGTAACTGGAGAACACTAAACAGCTGGGAATATCATTCTTATTGAGATATGAAATTGTGATCTTATTAACAGATGCCTTTTCTGTTGCTGAAGTGTTAGCATGAGAAAAATTGTTTATTCCCTTCCTGTAAGTCCCTTTGAAACTGTATTTCCTCTTTCCAGGCTCAGCCTGTGACCCCTGACTTGGAACTTTGGGACTGAGCTTCTGTATAGGATTTTTTAGATTGTGTAGACCTATGGCTGTATGTGACTGTGCTAATGGGCATAGTTTTATTCTTCCCTTTTGGACAAAAGCAAAATGCTCCAAAAATATTCACAGAACAAAGTCTAGTCTCTCTAAGGTGAATGGCCAAACTCTCAGCTGTTTCAACAGAGCAGGAAGAAGCCAGCTAAAATCAGTGGCATGCCACAGGAGAGCATGCAGCTTAATATCCTTCTTTTTTCCTACAAAGCTCATGGTACATGTGTTTATGTGCATATTGATTTTAATACAGTAGGACACAGAACTGGAAGATATTTTCTGGTCCTTCATGACAAGGCTACCAAAATCACAGAGAGCTATACACATAGTTCAGAAGTGTCCATAGACCTTACATAACATGACATCCATAATGCTATAAAATATAATCAAACTTTATGATAAACTAAAATAGTGATTACCATAGTAAAGCAGCAGAAATCACTATTGCTGTGCTATCAGAGCAGGAAAAAAGAAAGGGAAAATGATAATATCACCAGTACCCTAGATCCTTGCACTAGAAAGATACCNTTTAGATCTAGGCACATATTAAATTACCTTCTTGAGCTGGAATCTAGATTTGGTAAGCATCAGTATTTTGGAAGGGTTATCTGAAAGTAAATATTCTGGAACGTCGGCAATACACAAGTTCAGCGTGAATTTTTGGTTTTGGTTAAATCTGTATTAGCCATTTAAATGTTCCTGGTTTCTGCTTCCATTTCAGGGTGGTTTCACTCGTAAATACTCTCTGAGTTCTAAAACTGGAACTCTCCTCCCAGAGTTTCCAAGTGCTCAACACCTTTTGCTTCAAGCGTGCATCTCTAAAGACAAGGTAAAGTGTGAGCTACTTCTCTTCTGACCTACAGATCAAAAATTGACACAGAATGTTTCTTCATATCTTAGCCTTTGAGGTATTGACATGAAAGAACCAGAAATGTCCATAATCAAACAGAGGTGACTGATTTATAGAGGGGGCAAACCTTTACTAACACCGATTAACTGGCTTTCCACTGGAAAGGTGGTTGAATTATTTACCTATTAACTGACCTAGTATTTTACAAACTGATGGTATGTAAGATGGGGAGAGCAAGACAAACAAATAACTGAGACTTGTATTCATTCCAAATCCCTTTGGATTTAGGGTAAATAATTCACAACAAATAATTAGATGAACTCTACTCTTTCAGTAATTGTTTGAAAAGACTGTGAAAATCTGAGCATTTAGTTTTTTTTAAAATCGTATTCCTCAAATCAATAGTCAGTGTTGCTCATCCTCAGGGTGACTGTTCAGTTACAAGTATTGCTGGCATGGGTTTTATGTGTTTGATTTCTTGCCTGTGTGCTACGTTTGTGTTGCTTCTGGTCATGTTCCAGAATGCTACATCCCTGAACTGTGCTAGGAATCTTTTGGTACACATTGTGGACTCTCCAGTTTAGTCTCCACTATGGGTCATGATGGTGGCTGTCTTGAGATATGTCGCTTTAAAACTTTTTGTTTTATGAGCCCTTTCTCTTAAGTTTGTTCTGTGAAAGTAGTGAAGTCTAGGATTCCTATTGGTGGGAGGCTAAACCAAAGGATCTGTCTGCAGTAAAGAGATCTTAGCTGGAAATCTTACAGTTCCTGAAGAAAGTCCAAGAACTCAGCAGTGTGCATCACCTGCTGCTATGGTCTTCATCAGTGAATTGACATCTCTCATATATACGGCATTCTCATAACATGTAAATCTGAAGAGCATCCTTGCAGACCCAACAGCAGTGTAAGCAAAACTGAATTTTACCACTTAAACAGTGAAGAAAAAGATGCAAGTAATTTTCTCTTCAGTCTTGGGTCAGCAGCATGTAATTCCTCTGATGTTGGGACCAGATGATGGGAGGGATCAGCAGGGCTTTGTGGGTGACTGTGTCTGGGGACAGACTCATGGAGTTATGAGAAGACAGTGGGAAGAGAGATTAATTTCTGTGTGTCTCCCTCTCTCTCTTTCCTTGCTGCACTTTCCTCATTCCTTGTTCCCTTATTTCCTATTTTCTCCCCTTACTGTGTTTCCCCTCCTTCAGCTTGTCTGACCAAAGGTTATTGAACCTAAGATATTTAGGTATTCTGCTGAAGAAAGCCCATACATGAATCTTGGCTCCTGCATTCAACTCCTAAGAAATTGCATGCAACTGAAATCTCTGAGTCCATTAATGTAGCAATCTGCACTAAAATAGATGGATATTTTCTGCATTTTATGCTTCTGAAGAAGACTTACCCAAACTTTAAGCTTCCATCAATCCCTT
>VZTO01018518.1:0-12982 GCA_013400615.1 Syrrhaptes paradoxus | reverse complement strand
TGTGAATACCGTAGTCGAGTTTTTGTGACAATTGTTGGTTTTTTGTCTTTTTTTTGTCCTAAGGTTACATAAGATTTGTTTGTCAAAACAAATTTTATGTTATAGAGAAAATGCTATAGTGAGGTTGCTCCTCTTCTAGGGAAATGCAGATGGTAACTACTGTTACTAACTTTCTCTCGTGGATCTAGTTAAAACTTAAATATTCATCTTATTTGACTTTGATGGGTGATGTGCCAAGTACATACACATGTTCAAGAAGGCTCAAAAATACTTCAAGACTTTAATAAGATGATAGCAGATACTTAATGAAATAATTACTTCTAAGGTTAGGAGCTGCTGATTACTTTTAAGAAGAGTAATGCTGCACCATTCAGATGAAAAGATCTTTAAAAGTAATTACAGATCTTAGGTACTTCAGTATCTATCACTACATTTTAGTTGGCAGGGTCTTTCTTGGGTCTTCCAGCAGGAAAATTATTCTGTTTATTTGTTTGTGTATATACTAGGATTAAGCATACAAATAGATAAACTAGGATTAAATGACCTCTGCAAGATATGAGAAAAAAATGAAGACTCTTTTGATTTGAGATGGAACAGTTTCTACAGGGAAAGTTTAGGTTTTTTGGCAGAGTTGAGAACATCCCAGATTCTTTTCTTCAAACCTGTCGCTTTAACACCAGAATCAGACTGCCATGCTGAACATTGCTAGAAAGTAGGGTTTTCAGTCTTCTACAGAAAAGGGTTCATAGCAGGAGTTTCTGACCTTGGTGCTTTATGACATAATACATAATGCATACTACAGAATCCATTTTAGTCAAAAATAAAATAATACAAGAAATTTAAAAGCACAATTGAGTGAAAAATAAAGTTTCTTGTTCTTAATACGTAAGATGAAATTTAGCCTGAGGCAGAATTTATTCTGAAGTGGTTTTTCTGGCTCTACGTATCTTCTTATTTCAGCTGTTGTTCCTAGAAAAAGGAGCCTTCCTTGTTTTTTGCAGGATTTTTTATCAACAAGGAAAATTACTCATTCCTTAAGAATAATGCTCTTGAGTTTTTCCACTACACAGACAATAGTTTTCTGTTTCATCTCTAAAACATAAATGTGAATACTTGAAGACACAACATAGAGAATGGAAGAGAGGAAAAAAGTATCATTCTAGCTTTACCTCTCAGGAGGTGAGATTTTTAGACAGGTGCATCTTTGCTGTGAATTGGTGTCATGGCAGTTTCATCTGTCGAGTCCCCCTCAGTAGTTTCAGGCATCTTACTGCTAAAAACTTTCTTTTTTTTTTTTTTTTTTTTTTTTTTTTTNTTTTTGGTGAGATTTGTGTGTCAGATCCCTTTGGAAGACCCATTTCGATATGGTAAAGGAGTCGATCAGCTGTGATCAGTGGAATTCTGGCGATTGCTGGAGATCTGTAGGGTTGTGATAAGTCTCATACAGCTGATCTGTGGAACCACACTAAATAGTGTTTTTGGTAGTGATTTTCATGAAAGAAGTTATGATCTCAGGAGGTGGTAATTGGCAATAAATGGCAGCAGTTAATGAGGGCTTTCTATCCAAAAAGTTTGGGAAAAATTTTATTGCTGCTATCTAGGAGACAGGTTGGTTTCTGTGTGTGTTCTAATAAAAGTTTATAGTTTCCAAATCTGGCATATATAAAATAGTCATTATGTGAACTATGCGATAAATGAGGAAAATTCTAGCTGCTTATGTTTTATACAAATCTGTCAAAGATATAGCCAGAACTTTATAATGATGTGGAACTGGTACCAAAAGCTAGTGCTGATGCTTTTGAAGCTAGTAGTCATAGAAATAATAAAAGTTGCATTTATTTCTAAATATATTATAGTGGAAAGTACTCTTACTCCTAAGAGTTTTCCTAAGTCTCAGTTTTAATCAACATTTGTTTCTCCTCTTAGTGAGCTGAGTTGTGAAGAGAAACATCTAGATGTCATCAGACACTCATTGGCTTTGGAATTAACAGTGGCTCTGCACAAGCAAAGGCTGGGGTCAGCCTCTGTGAAATATTTGTTTTGTTTTTGTAAAGGAGCCTGTGTTTACAGTGTCTATGTTTCTGACTCTGAGGAATAACTGGTTTTATGCAGCTCCACATCTCAGAGCAGGGAGTATGACCGAGTTTGGTTTTGCTTTTGTTTGGCCATTTAAAAAGAATGATTAAAAATGAATGATCCCAAAGGCAGATTTTATAGCCTTTCCTTTTGCATCTTTAATGTTAATTGACCAGTTTCAATATGAATGAAAAGTTACTCCTAAATAAACACAAGGTCACATTTTCTGCCAGGGAAGAGTTCCTCATCTGGTCTTTCCTGCCTCTGTGGGGAAAGGGTAAGTCAAGCTTTCTACTTGCTTGTCCTCCCCAGTCAGTATCAGGGGGATATAGCCTCATCCTCCTCTCAATTGGCTTGTTCTGATTCTCTGTTAGTGATTGTATTTTAAACACGTTCCCCTCTGTGCTCTTTTAAACTGGCTGCCTCTTGGTATTATGTATCAGAAGGGTCTTGTCCGCTCTTCCTGAGGATATTGGTGGCTTAGCTCTAATGTAAATATCATTAAAATGTTGATTCCACCTTCACTGGACCTACGATACCACCCTTCATCGTTGACTTTTTAATTGTTGAAAAATGCTGTCCTCTTTCCACCATGATCTTTCTAAATAGCTGCAAACTGATTTGATGACATCCTTTGAAATTGTTTCCTGTAAATCCCGTCTGGTGTTATATCCAAAAGACGTCCTATAGTTTCCATGTGCTTTATTTGTTTGCTTTAATTTCAAATTTTTCATTTTTTACAGCACAGAGTCTAGGTAGATACTGGGACTAGACTAAAGCAATCCCCACAGAAGAACAAAACAGGTAGACTGAAGAACTCTGTTACAACTGCATTAGGTCCATTAGTACTGGAGACTTGTGTGTAAGATTTGTTTGCATGATTGTGAAAACTTTGTGTCCTTCAGTGCAGGTACAGTGTGTTACAGAACTGTTTTCCCTCATGCCCAGCTATTTAAATAACAGAGATTTAGTTCAGAACACTTCCTAAGATGAAGGAAAAATTCTTGATGCAATATCATAAAGCATTTTCTTTATGCCTCTATAGTATATCATTTGGGAATCAAATCTTACAAACAGACCTCCCCCTTAAGTGAACATCATAGAGTCATAAAATTATAGAAGAGTTTGGGTTGGAAGGGACCTTCAAAGGTCATCTAGTCCAACCCCCCTGCAATGAGCAGGGACAACTTCAACTTGACCAGGTTGTCTGAGCATGTTGTTAGGATGTAATTCCTTCAATGTAAATTTTGGTTAAGGTTAATGTGATACAAGCTCCACTGCTATCCTGTGCAGTAAAGAGCATTAAAAAAAGCTTCATTTGATCCTGTCTGTTGGGTCTTTGGAGAGAACAAATAACAAGGGATTAAAGGAAAACATGTACTGTAAGAATCTGGCAGGAAAATCTATAACAAGAAGATTAAGTAACTGTCTCTGAAGAAAGAGAAGCAACTGAATGTATCTTTTAGATTAAAAGAGAGAAGTTTTAGTGTAATTTTATTCATTGGGACCTAAAAGGTCAGCTTAGTGCTCAAGTTTAACTTAAAATGTAGTGTGACTGGAAAGTCATAATACTCTGGTAAAAAGAACGGGTAAAAATGCTGTTGCAGTCGTTCTGTTTCTTGTCCCGTTACTGCTTGCTTTTAGCTTGGTAATTGGAAGAGAATTTGTACTTTATCATCTCCATCTTTGGCTAAATGCAGTGTAGCCAACCAAACTTCCTGACTTTCTGAAGTGTCTGAGCTTTCCTGTGTGTCTGTGTTGCCTGCAGAGAGAGATTTCTTAAGACTCTCAGCAAGACATCTTTAAAAAGCCCTGTATGCTGCAAAATGGTAAATGCTTCTAAATTGAAAGAATGGCTACGAATAGATAGTGAGGCAGGAACCTGCACATCAAAGTATTCAGAATCATTTAAAATATTTGCTGTTCCAATGTGTTGATAATACAGCATGAAACTGAGTTATGTTTCAGCTGACAGAGCGTATGGCTGCACTGTCAGGAGGAAGAATCATTAAGGGACTTACTGAGCCATTATCCTGTGATCTTCAAATAATCTCTTAAATTAAAAATATCTGGAATATGTTGATAACTACTTTGTATTTTAAACAGTATTCTGATTATTTACTATCAACTCATAATGACTTTGAAGTCACTTGAGGCATGGCAGAGCTAATTATTTTATTGGGCTATGAAAGTGCAACGGGAAATGGTTGTTGAAGTGTATATTTTTTTTCCCAGTCCATCTGTAAATATGCATTACAGAAGTGCATCACAGCCCTTGTAAGGTATAATGCGAGGGATTCCTTGATTTGTTTCTCACAGCTGCTGCAGTCTGAATTTACTGTTGCCAGTGAATGTAGGTCTTTGTGTTACAGTTCTGTAACTGTGTATCTTTTACTGAATGACAGTGTTGTCACTTTCACTCTCAGTTTAAGAAAGTTACTGTGAATATGATTCTATGACTCTGTACTCCTTCAGGTTTGCAAATGAACATTCGTAGTCTGAGGTTATATGCTTATTATCTGTAAATAACAATCCGATAGGTATTAAATAAAGTTTTGAAGCTAATTACTAAAAACTTGGTTCCATGAGCTTTGCTAATTTAATCGCAAAACAGATTTTACCCTGTAATCTATGTGTCCTTTCAACATTAAAGAAACTCAGTTTTTAAATGTGAAAAGTTCAAAACAGGTCACTTCTGTGCACATACAGAAGAAAGTGAGTTAAGGGATTTTTGCCACAGGATTTGTGGCAGCTAATTCCGAGAGTTATTTTTATCTTGTTAGCTGTTTATAAGCAGTCCACTGTTTTGAATGTGACACAGCACTCGTGTATCTGTCATAAAATCTCTATCTGAGTATCATTACTGTCGGCTTTGGCTGTGTCTACTTCTGTGTTAAATCAACATCTGAGAGTCACTCGGATCCTCAAGGAGGTTCCCCCATCCTTAACTCTTGGCTGGGATGCTCTATGGGCATCTGTAATGCAGCTCATCAGAATGTCTCTAGACCGCCAAGTATGATAAATCTTAAGATCAATATATACGGTAAAAGATGTCTTTGAGCCCTTTGAGTCCTTGCTCTTTTTAATATGCTGTTCTGCCCTCTATTTTCTCTCCCTTATCTCTCTGCTGGGAAATTTTCTCTCTACTGACAGCGCTAGCTTGGCCCAGAGTCAGGAAGACTCACCAAGGGACAAAACACAGGCCATTCAAGGGGGATTTAAAAAATTATTTATTTTATATATTTTTTAGATTTACATATATACAAATGTGATTATTATCTTTCTCCAGACTAGAGATTTGAGAGGCCACACAAATATGGCCCAATCTTTGCTGTCTCACTATTCTCCAGAAGAAATCCACTTTTCTCTTATTTCATACAGCCTCGGACAAAGAGAAGGCCCTTCGTGAGTGGTATATACAGGGCTGTGAATTTTTAATCAGCTACCTCCTCTGAAAGTCAAATTACTTGTCAAGAAGTTTAATAGTCTGTCTTGTGGTCAATTCTAATATGTTTTGAAACTGCCATCTAATAGGCCATGAAGCACAAGCAATGTCAGAAGAAACTCCCGGAGTAGTGATACTGAGAGCATTTTGTTCTCAGCTGTGTAACACTGCACTAACGAAACATCCTGAGATCCTGGTCTGACCTTCCAAATTGAGAAAAAGTTCTGCTTCCCCTGCGTAGTTATGGACCTGGTCTGGTTAGAAATAACATAAGGTAGCTTACATTTTAAAGGATAAAAGAGTACACAAAACACTGCAAAAACCTGTTTATAAGATGTCTGTTTTCTGTCCTTGCCTTCAGCTCCCAGGTTCGAGGGCTCTCTTTAGAGCAACCCCTGCCCGTACATTTGCGCTGCAGCCAAGCCTCTCCATCCTGGCTGCCCTTGGCGTTGAGTGCAGGAATGAGGTGGGCCCTGGCTCTAGTGATGAAATTCTCTTTAGTCCCGACCTGGCAGCCCCCAGTGGAGATGTCCTCTGAGGCGCAAGGGGCCCCTGCCCTGGTGGGTACCTGGCAGCACAACACAGACTGGGAGACCGGGCAGTCAGGCGTTACTGGGAGTGAAAAACAGCGACATGGAGGAATGGCCATTGGGACCACACAGGACGGTCTGCCTTCATTGATTCAGATTCAATAAATGTGAGTTCTAGATTGTGATGATAAAGAAAATTGGTATTTTTTGTATGACATTGTAAATTGTTGAGACCATGGATTGATTCAGTTTTTTCTGTTTTCATATGAATTTTACCTCAACATGATTTGAGTGCTGGGAGAAATCAGGTAAAAGAAAAATCTTTATGAGCAATTATGAATACTGGAGCAATCTACATAGTGTGCAAAAGATTATGGTAATGTGGCTGAGATTTGATTTCCACAACCCACTGAAATACAAGGGTTAATTGCCTGTGTAACTGTGGCATGTGGGTTAATTTGAACAGATTAGATTACCATGATTAGCGGTGCCTGGGGAACAGCATAAAATGATTCACAGTTTAAACTGGTTTGCTGCTGCTAGAATTAGAATAACTTAGGCAGAAAGATCAAATGATCATTGCTGAGGAAAGAGAATATATGTGTAAAGTTTGGGGGAATGAGTATGTGTTTCTTTAATGTGTCTAAATCAAACAATTTGCAAATTTGTTCTGAACCCAGAAAATACATCTGAAAAATAGCCCTGAGATGTTGCAGAGGGCTGGACTGTCTGAAATATCCTAATTTTAAGTGAGAGATGTAAAATATTGAAGATAATTTATTTTTTTTTAGAAATGTGCCAAAATTGGGTAGACAAAATTTAAAATAAATAACAATAACAATTACTTAGAGCGACAAATGCTGAAACAAAACAGAGGGTTTATTTTTGCCATATATATTTTTCTAAAGCTCTAAGTAGAAATGGAATAATATTTCTGAGAAGCGGAACTGTTTCTAGTCTGTGTTTTCAGATGAACTAGTGTAATTCAAACAATCTCAGTATGGGAGAATTTTCCACAATTTTTGATTTTTAACTGGAGTAATTGAAATTTAATGTCTATAGAATGAATGTTCACTATAGGCATATGTTTATATGTACACTCTGTGTTTCTTCCTACATGCCAGCAATAATTTTTTGTCTTTCAAAGCTAATGCCATTAATTTCAGCTCTTACTGATGTCCGTTGGGTATTGTTAAACAAAGATTTAATCAGACAGATTATTTTGTGTTATGTAGAAAGTAATATTTGGATATTACTATTAAATAAACCATTTGAACACATAACACTTGTAATTGTTGTACATCTATCTTATTGTTAATGTGATTATACAAATTGCTAATCATTAAACTGTAGATAATTACTATTTATTAGTGCAATTTCTTAAAATAATTGCTCTAGAAATTATGTTTCCCATTTTAGATTTAAAATTGCTCTTAATAAAATCTATTTATTAAAATTTGGGCTCTGTTTATTTTATAATTAGTAGCACCCAGTCAGGATTCACTTAACATGCAACAAATAACTTAAATCTTAAGTGGGCAGCAAGTTGTCTAATGCTTAGAGTAAGACTTTCGGAAATAAGCTGTGTGTATCTGGTACTTAACTGTAGCATACAGTGATAAGAGGGAATTTACTTCATCATTTGATTCTGAATATCCATGTAAAACAATTAAGCACTGGAGTCTGTAAGGCCGAGTGAATTATTCATGAAAAACTAAATCAGCTTCATCTGCAGAGTGTATATGGTGCTGCCAGGAGTTTGACTAACTGTGAAATGAGTCAAAACTGTGTTCTTCACCAGGGAAACTGGTGGGGAGCAAGAGAGGTCCTGCCTTAGTTGCTGCCGTGGGTGTAGTAACTGGCAGAACCCAGACGAGCAAGGAGCATGATCTATAAAGAGAGTTTTTGTGCCTGTCCCGTTTGTTCAGAACAATGGAAGTGTGGTTTCCATCTGAGTCCATTAACTAAGGAGCATGATCTATAAGTAGCTTCACACTGAGGCAGCCTGTGAGGTTATAATTCATCCCAAAGTAATCTGAGGGGTTTTGAATGAAGATATATACACCTTTTTCTTACTACTTTGAATGGTTAATTTTGTTTCTTAAACATATGTGAGGTTACTTGGTGGTAAACAGCTTATTATTCTAACAAAATCCTGTATGAATAAATTATTTTTATTCACATTTTGTAGGTCAAAAGTTTGTAGTCCTTGAAATAATAAAAGGAACGCTCACTGTCTCCCTGCCCTACTGATATTATTGTGCATTTGAGTCTCTTACAAGATTCAGACGTAAAGTAATTCTTCAAACCATTTTTTATCAATTTAAATATTCTGAAATAATGAAAGGTTATAAGAAAATACTTTGTTCCTAAAGCGTTTCTTACTAAAATAGTTTAGGTTGCCTTTTGTCTGTTCCTGGCGCTATCTGGAATAATTCTGAACTTCTGAGACATGATTGAGACAATTAAATATTTATAGTCCCAAAACTGAATTTTTAAAGAACATTTTCTCTTTACAGGAATGAGGTTTACTTTGGTTTTATATCTTGTCTTACAGGTTATAAGATACGTCTTTTCTTCATTGGGGAGAAATACACTTATTTATGTGTCTGCAAAGACTTGGTTCCGCTGAAAAAGCAATAGGCAACCTGAGCATAGTGTTTTGTCTTCTTACTTTTTTCTAAGTACTAATACTTAAGTATTGCTTTTGTTTTCTGCTAGGCCTGAAATTGGAAGCTATTTAAAACATAACAAAACCCCAGATTTTTTCCCTGTTCTTCAAATATCAACAGAAGTATGGCTTTTTATGGTTTGAAATACAAATGAAGAGCAATCTCTGCTTTTCAGCAGGTACTTGGCTGGAACTTCTGCAAGTGCAACAGTGTACGGAGTGAAACACCTAGCTGCTGACTCTGCTGCTTTTGGCTGCACACTGATGCTTTTGTGAATCATTTCTGTCCTCCTGCATTTTTTGTGGTTTCTACAGACTTTATGGAAAAAAGAAATACTTGTCCCTTTGCCTTGTAATTTTGGAGGTCCAGCAGGTCAATAGGAGCAGGAGCAGTAACCTAGAAAACTGGTCACTGTACAGGTATGGATTCATTATACGTTGTTTATACAGTGATTCAGACATATCCAGAACACATACGGTATTATGTTACTTGCCGTGTGAAGTGCGCAGTTGATCTTCCAGAAGTCACAAGGTGACATACAGAAGTCTAATGAACTATAGAAGCCCAGCTGTTAAAATGGATAGAGGTAAGATGAGTTTTTATCACGTGCTGGTTGACCAGCAGTGGTCCTGAAAAGCTGCATTACAAATATGTTTTATTTACTTACGCTAATAATTTTTTTTCTGCATTATTGTTGTTATGCTTTGTTTCCAAGGAATAGGAAGGACCCTATTGTAAACTGTAATCAACAGGGTGATATGTTTTGGATCAAAACCAATAATTTCAGCATGGTATTATCAGCTGACTCTCTTCAGACAACCCTTTCCCCTTCCCTCACCATTTTTGCATGAGATCACAAAGAAAAAAAAAAAAAGCTGAACTTTTACAAAATAAGGTAAGGAACTTTCCTCCTAGGAACTTCTTATGGTGAAGGAAATTATTCTACTCCAGCGTATTTACTTTTTTGCCCTCCACTACTACTTCAGTGTTATTAATAGCTTTTGCTGCAAAACAGACTGTCAGTGTGTGTGTTTCCCACACTGCCTAGAAGCAATGTGGGAAACACACATATTTGTTGTTTTGTTTTTCTGTTTTATTTTTTGTTTGACTGGCACACACTGCTTGCTTTGGATATTAGTGCTGAGTTATTGAAAGCCATTTTAGTTGTCTGAACACTGAAGAGACTCCTAGTCTCATAGTAATCTCCCATGTAAATGTGTGTCTATTCATTGCTCTTAATAGAAATTATCTATTGTTGTTCAATCACAGTTGTTGGCTGCTGAAATTATTATGAAGACGTGGGGATTTATAGACTCAGATACAAATAATTTCCAATAATAGATTAATTCTCAGATAATAATATTTCTTTTTTGCATCTGTATTCCCACAGTAGCTGTAGAGAGAGCAGAAAAAATTTGCTCCACTCCCAAGCAATCCTGCCAAAATATCATTGTTCAACATTTCATGGGATGCTGCCAGCATTTGAAGTCCATTATATAAAAACACGATAATGTGAATAGGAAATTATATTATTTCAATTTGGGGCTCAACTTCTATATTGTATTCATGCCTGTTTTAGTCTGCCATGCAAACAACAACAACAAAAAACTCCACAAAACCCCAAACCTCAGCTGTCTTTGTTTACTATTTCCAATTTGTCACCAAATAAAATACAGAAATTAAAAGGACATATACCCTAATCTTTCACAACAGTGGGTTTGCAATGCAGTAATATAACACAGGAACACGTATTAACTTCCAGTAAGATAATTTCTAAAAAATAACATTTAGCAAAGTAGAACAGGTATCTTTTGTGTTATTTGTAATTTATTATAATGCTATAGATTCTTATTCTCTGTTTTTTTTTTCCCATTTATTCACATGCTTTTTTAAACTAGCCAGGTGGCAGACCTTTTGATAAAAAATTGTGTTGGGATGCTGGTGCAAACTCATGATTTTATATTTTTACATTTGTATTTCCATAGGCTTACTTATAGTTGGAATATTGTGATAAATAATATTGTGTGTCAGTACATCTGAGCAAAGCATAGTTGGGTTCTTAAATTTTCTTATGTAAGTTAACATTCCTGCTGATTCACAAAATTCAGTCACTTGTAACATCATCCGACTCGTTAATTAACAATAAATTCTATACTGAATGAGAAGTTTGTACCTACCTGCCTTATAAATAACTTGTGAAGATTATTTTAGTGTCTTGTGAAGGAAGATTTTATATAACTGTTTATTTCTTTTACGTTATTAACACTTCTAACATTCACTTCATGAATTCCACTGATGATGAATTTGTGCCTCTTTATGCAGAAGGAGTAATACCAGGTTTGAGTAGGTGTGGTAATCTTTCACTGATCCTGGAACATCAATAGTTATTTAAAAAGAACGATAAAATGACAGTGTTTAGGTGAATGCCACCTAAGTTGCGTTAGTGATTAATTTGATGTGGCCCTTTAGTGTCTTTTCTGGTTTTATTACCTGAAGTTTTGCTAAATCTTAATAACCATCCCAGACTCTTATCTGGCAGCTTGTTCCCCATGAATTGCTGGATCACTGGTCCTCTGGGTACTGCCAGCTGCAGCTCTGAATCACAGTCAGACATGAGTTGTGATTGGATCACCTCTGTTAAAATGTTGATGTATGCTCATAATTCCCTTTACTGGCAATACTTTGTCAAATTCTAGCTTTCACCTTAGCTTTTCCCACTGAATGTACCTTGAGCTGAGAAGTGATCCTGAACTGAGTAAACTGTAATCTTTAATTCTGCCTTTATAACTCATGAAACTGTGTTAATCTCTTTTTAATTTTAAGACGTGAACATTCTTTGGACAAATGCTAAATTGTAGCTTCACTCACGTCAGCTAAACCAAACTTCTCTAGTGGTCCAGGAGGAAGCTCTAAAAGGCATTGAGGTTGTGAAGATCCTGAATAATTTTCTTTTCCAGACAACTTTTAATATATTTCCCCTGCAAATCAATTGATGCATCACAGAGCTTAATTACTTGTCCATAAAATGGAAACAATACTTGCCATAAATCAAATAATTGTTGCTCAGAACAGAAATTACGGTAACAAGAACCCTAATGATACAGTAGACAAATACTCTTGTAAGAATACTCTCCCAGCTCTCTTAGGATATTTTAAATTTGCAGCAAGTCTTGGTAAAGATGATAAAGTGCCAACGTACATAAAAACAACAGGGGTTGGAGGAGAAATTAGCCTTGTGGTACTCTTCCTTTCAAACTCAACATTACCGCCTAACACATGTGGTAGTCAAAATGTTGGTTTGTATTTTAAAAAAACCAAACTGCAATCATTTAGATACGCTGCCAAGTATTAAGTAATTTCTGTGAGTCAGTTCCCTAAGGAACTCTTAATTAGGAGGAAGTCTGTTGGGTCTCCATAGATTTGGTTTTGTATTTTTTTTAGATTTCTTTAAAGTCTGAAGGATGAGTCAAGCAGCTGTAGTGCTTCCATCAGCTGAGCAAAATATAATGATTTTAATATTCTTAATTGGGGTTCTAATTTTAATAAGCTATAGCAGTGCAGTGGAGAAGATTAGGTGTTTGTAGGTGCTGAGGGAGGGGAAAATAATTAGAAAGGCTCTAAAAACTGACATCACAGTAAATTTTCTGTCAGTTATCTGTTCAGGGACTAATTTAAATCCAAAAATGTTAAAATGAAATCACTGCACAAACTGAAGTTCAAACTGAATGGAACCAGAAGTGGGGCACATAGCAAGTTCCTTGATGAAAGGGAGAAAGGTGAAGTTAATTTTGTGGGGCTCTCAATTCTTATTTCAGAAATATTATTCAGTCTTTAAATAGGAGGAAAATTTGGGATTTTATTTTTTCTGGGGTTTTTTGTTTGTTTTACAAGAGTATATACGAATATATAATAGTTACTGTGTAATACTAAAATCTTGAAATAAAAAGATAAATACAGTTTTTTTAAGAAATACTTAAAAGAGTGCTACCCACCTCATTGGGTAGGTTTTTGGGATCTTTAACATGGAAGAACTAAGACTTGTGATTAACTTTCAGTTTTTAAAGAATGTCTGATTTCTTATTTAAAAATAGCTTTTAGTGGGGAGAAAATGAGAGTTTATATTTTTCTCAACATTTTTAAAGCTAATAATAAGAATTCAAGCTTGCAGTTTTCTATGGAAAATAGAGATTTTTTTTTTTTTAACCAGATACACAAATGAGGAGAGAATGCATAGATATGCTGCAGGAATGTACTGAGGC
>VZTO01018517.1:4463-20547 GCA_013400615.1 Syrrhaptes paradoxus | reverse complement strand
AGTGCTCACACTTAGTCCATAGTTATCCCCCCATTGCTTGGGCTGCTCCCCAAACTGCTATCTAAGGGTACAACAACCCGTCCTGAGCACCAGTTCTTTGCCCTGCAAAGAACTCGCGATCCTTCAGTGCACGCGTTGGGTTTTAGATCAAGGCAGCTTTAAGCCTCAGCATGGGAACTTGTGAGCACCCCGGTTTCAACCCACCAGCTTTGCACCAAGCCCAGCCACAGCACAAGTGCAGAGATCCCCCAGCACCAGTGGGCACAGACCGCAAAATTCAGTTTTATTCACGTGCTCAGGCAGTGGGTCAACCCATGGTCAACCCACCGACACTCACTGGTGTTCACAGCGGTGTCTGCTGCTGCGGGGCTCAGTGTCACGGCTGTGCTCCGGGTCCTTGCACCGAGCGCTGCTCAGCATCGGCTCATCCTGCAGCATGAGGCACGTCGCAGGCATGAGAAGTCCCATGTCCCTGGTATTGAGAAAGGTGGAGCACAGCCGGCTGAGCTCCTGAAGCTCCCCTGGGCATTTCTGCACAATATTTTAAGAAAAATCAGTTCATTTGGGGAACAGAAAGAGTCTGCCTTTGCAAACTGGCAGCTGGGCTGGCAGCTCTGCTCAGTTCTGTGTCCCCAGGACCTACCATGAAGGGGGTCGGCGTCATGATGGTACCATTAGGTACCATCGGGGTTAAAAAGGGCTGAGAGACATATTGTTGCATGGACAACAGCTCCATAAATATACACTGAACCTAATGGAGGTGTTCCCACATCCATGCTGAGTGCTGCAGGTGCTGGTGCCGTGCATGGGGCACGGACTGCAGGATACACCCAGGCTCGTGTGCTCTCCCGAAATAGCATCTCCCAGCGCTGCTTCTGGAGACACAGACCGTCTCTCTGACCCTGTACAGCATGGGATATCAGCTGCAGAGAGCTACAGCGGCACTCTGAGCTCCCTTGAAACCCTGCCTTGTCTTATCAGGACCTAAGTGTTTGCCCTAGGATCACCTCCAAGTCTGTCAAGAACAAAATCCCATTAACTGCTGCCTGTCTGGGAACTGGCGTGACCTGCCCAGGTGCCTCCATCTCAGCGGTGCAAGGGAACTGTTCGGCTGTTGCAAACAAACCCCAGCAAAGGTTTTCCTCGAAGCCAGATGACATCGCGCGTGCCTGAACTGCCGGTGCTCAGCTGGCGGTTCCTGGAGAGACACAGGAGCCTTCTGTTCGTGCAGCTTTTCGCTGTTCTTCCTAATTACAATGTTTGAGGCATGAAATATGCTCTGGGGTTTCGAGCAGCAGTGGGTATAATCTGCTGCCAGCGTGCCTTCGAATGCACCCAGGGTTCTGCAGGGCAGGGCTGGGGGTCACACAGGGCAGGGCTGTCACCCCATGTCACAGGCGGCTTTGAAGCACACAGCCCACACAGTCACCATAGATTTTATCCCCACATCTCTTCATTGCTCGTGGCAGGGGGAGGCAGCATTTTAGAGCCCTGGTACAGGGTATGTAGAGACCTGAGTGCACCCAGTACCACCACACGGTTTGTTCTGTGTCCCTCAAGTGTCCTCCTCAGAGCAAGATTTGTCTCTGTGATCCTCCTGACCCACTCTACCGTGTGCGGAAGGAGCACTTACAGGTGCCTCGCAAGCTCCTCAGGGTTTTCATAAAGACAAGGCCAAAAAAAGAGCTCAGTGCATCTCCCAGGGTTCAACCACATGTGACTGTGTGCAACCATGTTTTGCACAGAAATGGTTCAGCAGTGCTGCCCATGCTTTGCTCTCCCAGCCCCCAAAACATGAGTTATTGTGGCCCAGAAACTCACCAGGAAGTTATGCTCACTTCTGTGCGGGATTTACACTTGGGTGAAAACAAAACTTGGTCCTCTCCTGCAGCAGTCCTGGTCCTGCAGTGCTCCCTGTCCTGCAGTGGGTTTTGTCCAGCAGTGGTCCCTGTCCTGTTGATGATGTTGTGGCAGTGAAAGCACCACGCAGCCACTCACTCACCCTGCCCACTCCTGGGGATGGGAGAGAGACTTAAAGGGGTAAAGGGAAAAGAGACCTGTGGGTTGAGACAAGAACTGTAAAACAACAAAACTGAAAATAATAATTATAATAATAATAGTAAAATATACAAATGGATTATACAACTGGGGAGCAGTGCAATTGCTCACCACCTGATGACCAAAGCATGTCTGCTGGGAGGTGTCTCCCCCCCCCGCTATGTGGGTGCCAGCAGTCTCAGCGTTCTCCTCCAGCATCACCGCTGCATTGCCACTCTTGCCTACTTCAGCACCTTTAGTCCAAAATCCCCAGGGCAGAGCAGGACCTGGGTGCTACATGGAGCACCCTCCTCCCAGCATCACCACGCTGGCACAGAGGAGCCGACCCCTTTCCCCTGGCCAGCACAGAGCTGGGACGGTGGCCCATCAACATCTAGGGGAAGGAGAAGACCCATCCAAAAACCTGAAAAAAGCTCTTTGCTAAAATAACTGCTGGTGAGAGCCCAGCCAGGAGCTCCCAGAAGCTGAAGGGCCCCATGCCACAAGCTCTGGGCTGCTGGGTCCAGCAGCTAGGGCTGAGGGAGAGGTGGCGAAGGACATGATGACCAAAAAAGGTTGAAGATGAGGGCTTGGCCAAGCACCGTCGTTTTGGGGTGAACACCCCAGCCCCAGTTATGCAAGCGCAGGCCAGAGGTTTCCGGTGATATTTGCAGGGGGAGGTGGAGTCTCTGAGGTGCAGAGGTCCACCTCCCCCCGCAGACCTTTCCACTCACCGTTTGACAGCGTTTGCTTCTCAGTTTATTATCTTGTGGTTTGAAACAATACAGGAAGGATGTAGGTGTTTGCAAGAAGAAAGAAAAAGAGGAGGGGGAAGGGAGGAAGGCTCAGCAGCCACTGCTGGGCTCCTCAGCTGGTGTCACTTGCAGGAAACTGCTCACCCACACACATCATTAAAGGTGATGAAGTTAATTTGGGGGAGAACAGAGCAGAGAAGGGTCAAGTTCCCACCAGACCTGGATGAGGAGGGGCAAAGATGCTCTCACGAGTACCTTCAGCCATGGGTGGTGGGTATCCTCCACGGCAGCCCAGGCTGCTTGCTCTTGAAAGTCAAAGGGGTGCACTGGGGATGCAGCAGAAGCAGGGTGAAATTGGGATATCAGACTAGCTGGGAGAAGGATGGGGTGTAGGCAGCCCCCAGCCAACAGCCCAAGGACTGTCGGAGGCCCAGCAGCATGGGGACAAATTGGGCAAGGTGCTGTCAGGAGCCCCCAGGGATGTGCAGCCTGCACAGGGTCTGCCAAAGAGTCCCAGGGAATTAGGTCTGCCCCACACTGAGCACTCGGGAAGGAGCGAAAGCAGAAGGAGAAATAGGCAGAGGCGAGTGCCGAGTCTCACCTGGTAACAGGGACATCGCAGGAACTGCAGGAACGGCGCTGAGTCAGGAGCAGGCTGGTCACACACTGTATTCCCACTATACAGTAGCATCCTGACATTTCTCCTAAAGCAGTATAAAAAAAAATAATTGTATAAAATTCCCCATACTGCATGTAACATTTCCCCTTAACAAGCAACCCCACCAGACCAGCATTATTTTGAAAACTTCACTTTAGAAAAATATTGAATTGCTTTTTGGAAAGATATCTTCAGAAGTATTTTGCTGCATCAGTATTATGTTACTGTCGTGTCTGAAGTTGGGCTGATATCAAGGCAGCAACAAATGATCAAACCAGTAATTTTTTTTTCCCCCCCCAAGAGAAACATCTCCATGCTGCACAGACCCCTGAGGCTGATCTCCAAAGTGCTGGGCACCCCATGCAGGCGACCATCCACCTCCCGTGCCTGGTCTGCCTGGGATCCAATGCGGTTTCCCCCGCAGAGTTTTGTCCCAGATCCACAGCAGGACCGTGACACCAGAACCATGAGAGACTGGCAGAACCTTGGTCCCACCGCCCAGCCCTTGGAACCACGCAGCAGCTCAGCTCTGCAGTGGGGTCCCGGGGCACTGACGATGCCTGGGTGCTTGGCGTGACCTGCGTCCGTGTCCGAGGGACCCTGCCACCAGGAAGGGAGCTGGCAGCTCTCCAGGGCAGGATTTGAAAGGTGCTTCACTGCTTCAGTGACAGGAAAGCTGTTCTCTTGAGCGGTGTTATCTCATCTATTTTGCAAATACAAATGTGATAGAAATCTGCAAAATAAGGAATATGCATTAACTTCTGAAAAGTTTTGACTACATATCATTATCTGTAATTTCACTGCTTTGATTTGCATATTCATAAAAGAAACATACAGCACGGATGTGTCAAAGGCTTTCAGATGAACACGAACAAAAACCGGCAGACTTGCAAGCTCAGTTCTGCAGTAATTGCCAAGAAGCCTTCGCTTTCTCTGACGTTAGTGTGATGTTTTGTCCCCGAGCTTGCAAAGCACTTCCTAGGACCTGCTCTGGTTTGCTCAGCTCCGAGGGCATGAGCAAGCACTTTGGCTGGGCAGGAGAAGCAGCCCAGCTTTGTAACACCAGTGCTGGCACGACAGCCCGGGGGTTCCAGCCCAGGGTGCCGTCCTTTGGGCCATCCCAGCTCCAGCAGCACCGAGCATCTGCTGAGAAGCACGGCGACAGGATAAGCGATGATGGTGGGTGGGCTACACCCCGTTGAGCTGTAGGTGCTCAGCTCGTACCCGTTCCTGTCCCACCTCCATCCCTGGGCGCTGTCGGAGGTGTCGGGCAGCTTTTGTGTTCCACCCTTGAGACACAAACTGGCAAGCCCGAGGCTGCCACCCCTGCAGCAGCGCCTGCAGCACAGCTGATAGCAAGGTGATAAAAAGAAGTTGGCTTTCAGCTTCTTTCCATGCTTTTAGGCTGATGAGGAGGTGAAGCAACTGCCACCACACGGAGCCACTCCTCGTGCTGTCACTCTCAGCATCGCAGTGATGTTATCCCAGCACTTCTGGGGCACTTGGGGTTCCTATCAGAGTCTCTCCGTCTCTATAATATACCTGTACCGAGCTCTTTCCTTTCTTTTCCTTGCCCCCTCCCTTTACAGAGATGGGGTCCCATGCTTTTGCCCACACCCCTGGGGAGGTCTAGGTGTCCCCAGGCTCAGTGGGTGCCAGGATCCCCCCCAACCACTTGCACCCAGCTCCAGCAGCACCCACAGCACAGAGCACGTCAGGATGCTTGGAGCAACGCCAGCACTGCTGAGGGAAAGCAGGGCTGGCAGCAGGAAAGGGGGAAAACGTTATTTTTCAATTTCCCCCTGACATTTCTCAGGCAGGGAGCAGTGGGCTTTTTTAACAAGGGAGAGCAAAGCAGAGCTGACAGCTCAAACACGTGCTGGTGTTCAGCAGCAGTTGGAGTGGAGACTGGGAGGTTTTGGTTACAAAAAAATAGCATGTTCTGGTTTTGAAAGCTGAATCTCCTCCCTTTTTTTTTTTTTCTTTTCTTCCCCTCTAACTACTAGAAAGCTAACCATTTTGGCAAAACTTTACAAAAATACTGAGCTGCAGGCACTCTCTTGCTGAAAAGGTGCCGGGGCTGCTCGCTGGCTGTTGGATGTGACACGCCGAGACAGAAGGACCTTCCCCACGTCATTCCCCTGCTTGTCCTGCTCCTCTCAGGTGTGAGCCCAGGGGAAATCACGTTTTCTTGGAGGATTTTGAGGCCACTAGTGAACATAGCTGAGCCCAGGCTTCTTTGTGTGTGGCCAGCACTGGCCCCAGCCACCAAGTCACCCCAGAGACAGGACACCTGTGGCCAGGCACCACCACACCTCCCTCCAGCCACACTCCCTGGAGCAGCCTTCTGCAGGGCATACATCAGAGATTTTGCTTCACTGCAAACATTTTTTCTCACCAGGCAGCTGTTACAATGGGACACACATTAATTAACTCTTTAGAGAGCAAACAGACTCAATAAGCAAAGACTCATTAGCAGGTAAATGCATCATGGCCATGAGCAGGACGCTCCGGGCTTGCTGCGTCGCTGGGCTGGGAGCAGATGCAGGAAGGAGCTGGGGCACGGGGATGGACAGTTCTGCTCAGAAATACCCCAAAATATCCCACAGGCACCCAAGCCTGGGGGTAAGTGAACACAAGAGAAGAGATGGGTCAGCTGCAGGCTGGATGAGGTGCAGTTAACCACACTTTTCTTACCCCATGGAGAAAGAAAATTGATGTGATTGGAAGAATTTCATAGTCATCCCTCTCCCAAAAACAGCCTGCAGGAGTTCACAGCCAGTTCCAGACCAAAGCTGGGTTTTTTTCCATGGTCATTACGGTGCCAAGCTGCATGGAGGACAGGAGTTACATTTTGTAAAATGTCTTTTGAGATGTTGAACTGCAGCAAAAGAGCAAACAGAAAATCCGTAAAAAGGGAATTTCCAAACATGTGTTTGCAGGGGACCAATGGGTTTTACTACAACTTTGATTTCTTAACTATCAGCAACAGAGAATTACAAAACCTCATTTATTTTAAGACCATTCAAAATGAGAAAATGACATTTATTTCTGCAACTGGTAATATTGGCATATCTCCAATCAGCAGTTATTCCCTTTTGAAGAGAAGTAACAAAAAAAAAAAAAATCTCCATTTTCCATCCCTGCTCCTGGCAGGTCGTGTCCCCCAACCCCGGGCCATGCCACAGCACAGCCACTGGGACCCAGGGCAGCACCAGCAGCCAAAGGCTCCCTGTGACCTGTCACCCTGTCCCCTCCCACAGCAGCACAGAGCAAATATCCTCAAAAGAGCAAAGCAGCAAAGAATGTGTCACCCTCTGCGAGAGACAGTTTTCAGGCTCTTCCAGCCTTCTCCCCTTGGTTGCTGGACAAGGACACAAACACAAGGGAAATGCTTTGTCCAAGGCAAACTCCAGCCAGCACGTGCAAATGCTGATGGTGCACAAGGAAATGCTGCTTTAACTGGGCTGGGGGCAAGGGTGAACCAGTTCATCTCTGGGAGCAGCATCTGGTGCCCTGATTGCTCGCCCTTCAACCCAGTGCAGCCAAATTCCCCCTTCCTACCACGTAGATCAGAGCCAAATCCTCAAGTATGTTGTTTTCTCAGAGTCCTTTCATGGAAAGGGGAGAGCGAGTGGCAATGGATGCTGGTGCTCGAGCGCTGGGTTTGGGGCTCAGTCATTCTGGCACTGAAGCATCCCCTGTCCTAAAGACACCCCAGGTGCAGAGGGCAAGCTCAGAGCAGACACTGGCATCACCTGGGTGAAGCCACGCTGCCACCCCGTCACTGCTGCAGTGCCCCCAGCAAGGGACAGGGTCATGTCACAACAGGGGAAACTGAGGCAGCAGCCCCAGCTCTGCAGCCAGCGGGGATGGAGGGACCCCCACGAGGGAGGGGGCTGAGCTGGACCTGCCACGCTCCTGCTGCAAAGGCTGAGGCTAAACCCAGCCCTAACCACAGGGCTGCTGGTCCCTCTGCGTTACAGGGCTTGGTGCTGGCTTTTCCCTGCAGCTGCAAAGCCCTTCCTCTGGCTAGTGTCCAGTTACTTATGTGAAAGCAAAAACTAAGCTCACCTTTTGGTTTTAAAGGAAAGCCTGAAAATGGAAACACTGCCTGCTCAGAAAGCAAAACTGAATACCCAGAACTCAAGAGGTATGATTTTTAGAAACAGATTTTTCAGGTCATCCACCCAATGAGTGTCACAAATGATGGTTTTTGAACATTCAGCATCAACTGCAGGTTACCAGGATCTACCTGCAACTGCCTGTCCCCTGGGGCTGGTCACCAGAGCAGAGGAAAACCCAACCCAGGGACATGCCTGATGCATGCAGCAAGGGCAGCTCCACTGGAGAGACAGCACCAGCACCCTCCTGATTGTGGAATCACAGAATCACAGACTGGTTTGGGTTGGAAGGGACCTTAAAGCCCACCCAGTGCCACCCCCTGCCATGGGCAGGGACACCTCCCACTAGCCCAGGTTGCCCAAAGCCTCATCCAGCCTGGCCTTGAACCCCTCCAGGGATGGGGCATCCACAGCTTCTCTGGGCACCCTGGGCCACTGCCTCACCCCCCGCACAGGAAAACATTTCTTCCTCACATCTCATCTCCATCTCCCCTCTTCCAGCTTCAAACCGTTCCCCCTCATCCTGTCCCTGCACCCCCTGACCCAGAGCCCCCCCATCTCTCCTGTAGCCCCCTTTCAGCACTGGAAGGTGCTGGAAGGTCTCCCCGGAGCCTTCTCTTCTCCAGGCTGCACACCCCCAACTCTCTCAGCCTGTCCTCGCACGGGAGCTGCTCCAGCCTCAGACCATCTCCGTGGCCCTCACCGTGTTCTACTGCATCCGCTGGGGGCTGGACACAGGGACCTTTTGTGGCCAGGACACTAGGCAAGAGACGTGCTGATAAGCAGAAGCCTGGCCATGCCGGGTTTCTCAGAAAGCTCACCGGGACTTTCCCTTTTCTCACAGAACCAGCCCCGCAGGTGTGGGCAGGCTCTGGGCTGCAGTGGGGGTACAGCAGGCTGGAGGGTTGCTGTGTGCAGCCCCGTCCAGAGGAACACAGCCCTTCCCACGGGGACCTTCCCAGCAGGAGGCACCTGAACAGCTCGACCTTGGCCCATGTCCCCTCCCAAAGCACACCCACCCCTGCTGCCCTCCACAATCCCCAGGGTCCCCCCAGCTCTTTTCCTACCCTTTCTCCTGTCTCCAGCGCTCCTCGCTCCTGCCTGGAGCCGGTACCAATATATGCACTTTTCAACTATTTCTGCTGGACTTCATGGGGGACGTGTCTGGGTCAAGTATTCCTGGCCAGGGCTGCAGCTCCTGCAGCAGAGGGAACAGGTCCAGCTGGCAGTGGGAACAATCCAAATTGTCATTTTAAAAATAATTTTCAGTTTATTCCCTTCTCTCTGCAACTCAGATGGGAGTTAAATTGATTTTTTTTTTTTTTTTTACACTGCCTTCATTTAATGTACACAGCTCTTTCACTCTCTGCATCACAGGAAGAAGCCTATGGAAATCAGTGAAATAAACACATCTGCGCTCCGATCCCTGGAAAAGCAGAGTGGGCATCTCACAGAGGAACCAGAGCGGTTTGCAGAGTCCAGAAACAGCCTTCCCATCTACACAAGGGCTTGAGAATATCACACCTAGGGAAGCTAGGTAGATCAGAGCCTCAAAGTGAGGCAGGACTCAGGTGCAAGCCAAGGACATTGTCACAAACTGCAGAGTCAGGTCTGCTTCAGACAGTGCCTGGTGTCCAGAGCCCGATGTGCAGGGAGCACGGTGCCAGCACAGCCACCCAGTGTCAGCATGGCCAGAGGTGTCCCAGAGCACCCAGCTGGGTCTGTCCTACCCCACCCTGCAGCCAAAGGCTGTGCTGCACCGCCCTTGCCCTCAGCATCACCCCGTGGTCCTTCTGCTGAGCTCTTCTGGGGATGGCCAGGGAGAGCTCGGTGACAGACCCACGCACCAGCACTGTGTAATGCCAAAATTACCTCCTGGGGGGTCAGCAGGAGGAGACTCCATCAGGGAACCCGCAGCATCAGGATAGGAAGAGACAACACGGAGACTGTGACTCCTGAACCCTCTGTGCAAAGCCTCCAGTCCCCAGGTCACTGTGAGGACACAGGGGGAGCAGGGCTGCTCCTCAAGGACAGGGAGCAGAGCAGACCCCAAGACAGCAGCCAGGTCCAGCCCATAAGGCGATATCACGGTGACAGCGCAGGTCCAAGGTCCATCCTGGGAGCCAGCCCCCAGGTCAGGTTTAGAACCAGTCCCCCAACCACTCCAGCACAGCTTGGGACTGAAGGCCAACTGCTGAGCTTAAACAGAGCTCCTGAGCCCAGGGGTGTGGGTGGAGGCTCCAGGTGAGGCTGGTCAGGGCCGTTAAGGCTTCTTAGAGCCCTGGCAATCATCTTGGAAAAGGACCATGTATGGAACTGTTCCCATTGCCCTGGGGAACCAAAGGTTTCAACCAAAGGTTTCAACCAAAGGTCTATGGACTTTTCTGCTTGGAAAGACATGATGACACTCTCCCAGGCAGGTCCTACCATGCAAAGCAGACGTAACTGGGGGGCAGTAGTTTTGTGCCCCAGGAGCAGGCATTTCCCATGGGTGGAGGGCAGGAAGGATGGAGAAGGATGATCTGGGTGACTATGGTGACAACATGGCTTGAAAGAAGCCACATCAGCTCCAGCTCCAGGGATGGGGCTTCCCAGGGACCAGGCAGCCTCTGAGGTGCCGGGGATGCAGATGTACCTCCCTAAGGTAGAACCCCCCCAGATTTGCCCGCCTGGATCTCCAGGAGTCGTGCGCACAGTCGCAGATGTTTTGAATGGAGTCTGGAAGAACACAAAACTTCTTCTTTTGGGGCTGTTTTCTGTGCTGACCATAAATGTTTGTCGGATGAAGAACATGCTCCCAGAGGTATGTACCTAATGGATCTCAAGGAGCCACCATCTCTTCGTTGATGGTTTCTAAAGAAGCTCAACCATTCAACCATCGGAAAAAACATGAACAGAGACTTAATAAAGGCATATTTCCAACATACAAAAAAATTAATGAATTTGTACAGTACTCTGCCTATGAGATGCATTAATTTAGACAGCACTCAGGGCTTTAAGAGCTGGCAATGTGGAAGGTGGACGGAATGAAAGCAGAGGAGAGTAAACAGAGGAGAGGTTTCTAAGTGCCCATGACATTCGTTCAAATACTTTATTTCAATCAGCTTAAAAGGGAAACATAAAGCTGAGGTTGCTCCTAGGAAAGGGAATGAAATTGCAAACCAAGTAATGCACTGCCAGCAATCCAAAGAGAGCTGAGAGGCAGCCTTCTGTGCGGGCACGGCGCGACAGCCCCACCGAGGACTCGCTTCTGCTCTTCTGGGGATATTTTTGGTTTCCAAATATCATCTCCCATTGTCTTGTCTGTGGAAGAGAAGCCACTCCAAAAAACCACTGTCTCAACGACACTGGGAGAGATTCACCTGCGCAGACCGAGTAATTTCACATTTATTTTGCCAAATGCTTGAGGTAAGGGTCCAGACTGGACAGAGGAACCTGCCCTTCAAGAGAGCATCCAGCATTTACAGCTCATGTTCTGTTCGGTTTAGAAACACCAAGAACCGTTGCAGAAAAGAGAAAAAAAAAAAAAGGCAAAAACCGAAATATCATCTCAGAAAAGGTGTGAAATTCCACTTCAGCACTAAAAATTCCTCTTTCCTGTTCTCCAGCCTCTTTCACACCAGCAAGGAGCGCACCAAGGGGAGGAGCGGTGGGTGATCTCCTATCTGGGGGTGATCTCCTATCTGGGGGTGATCTCCTGTCCGGGGGCACTTTCCTGGGCAAAGCCATCTGGTGCTGCTCTGAAGATTTGATGGAAGCTGCTCCAATTTCCATCTCGACCCCGTGATGCCCCGCTGCGAGGCAGATGCTGAGCTGTCCCGGTGCCTCTGCGGCTCAGACAGCAGCACCGAGGGGGATGTTTAGGTGGAAAAGCGGATTTTGGGCAAAGTGATCCTTACAGCTTGGTTTCCAAGGAAGGCTGTGATATTATTTGTTTGAAAAATGGAAAAGCAGCGAGCTGCAGAGGCAGCGAGGCTGTTTCTGACCACCTTCATTACAGTAGGCTGTGGGGTAAAAAATGTTCAGCAATGTAATTTACTTCTAGTAACAGCAGAAAAAGGTGAGGCTATTGATTTATCACTATTTTATATTTGTTTCCTTCTTTTTTACATTGGTTAGCTCACAGTTTCTTTTATCTGTGAGCCGTCTCTGATGGCATTCAATACGTTTAGCATTTCTATAAATATGTAAATAGAAGATCTGTATGTGTAAACACACAAGCATAAATAAAATGGTAATGATGTGTATATCTATATTTGTGTATATATAAAAGCTAAATTATCTCCAATTTATCCAACGCCCTTTATATCTCCTCTATGCATCCCAAGCCAGCAGTATGTTCCCAAGTACACAGAATCTTCGTGTTTTTATGAAAATGGCACCTATGAGGAATAGAGATAAAAGACTACAAACTGTTTCTGGTGGATAAGTAACTCCCAATTCCTTAATTTCTTTTTACTTGTTCCCCAGAGCGAGCACTGGAAGGTACATCAATAAGTCCGCACAAATTTCTTTCCCCTCCTGTTTGGCCATTTTTCGTGCGGGTTGTACCAGCGAGACCTGCGCCGACACCGCGAGGGGTGAGCGATTCTCCCGGGAGATGCTCTGCTGCTGGTGCTTTCGTCCTGATTCAGAGCAAAGTTTGGAATTACGGGTAGGGAAAACAAGATAACGGCTGAGAGGATGGAAAACGTCCCAGGGAGACCTGGAGCTGAGTTTTCCCTGAACACAGGGTGCATGGGAGGCTTCTGTCCCCCCGCTGTGTGCAGAGAGCTGGGGGTGCCTGGGGCTGCACATGGTCCCTGGCCCCAACCCAGCTGCAGCATCCCAGGAACCTTCCCCTTTTCCCCATGCACACAGCTAATCCTGGTGAACGCTGAACCTTCTCTGTGTGTTAGGAAAGAAAAGCAGATGAGAAAATTCTCCATTTTTGTTAAAAATCATGAGTTTGCCCACCAGTACCCCATGTTCTGGACTGTCCTCCGAAGGGCGATGCCTTTGTGCCACCACGACCTCTGCTGCCTCCTCCACCCACTGCCCATCTCCTGGGAAATTTTTGCTGGAGCAGGAAGGAAAGGTCCTCCCAGAAAGGCTGGCCCATGGCCTGAGGTGTTTTGTAAGCACCAGCAAAGGGACCTCAAAGGGCCAAATGGGGCTCAAAGGGCCAACTGCTGCTGGTGGAAACGGGCACAAGGACCGGGAAAAGCAACGGAATTGATGCACGATGATGCACGAGCAGAAAAATCCAAAAATTGCTGCTCATGCTAGCCCATTTTGGGATAAAGAAGTGCTCTGGCCAGGCTGACAGCCTGAGAAGCATCTGCTCGCCCAGCTGGGTGCAGGAGCATCCCTGGGGAATGGGCTTGAGCTGGTGGTGGGGTCAGAGAGCGCTGGGCTTGAAGGCAGCTCTGGGTGTGAGTGTGTGTGTTGGGGGGTGTATNCCCCCCGCACAGGAAAACATTTCTTTCAGAGACCCCCCATCTCTCCTGTAGCCCCCTTTCAGCACTGGAAGGTGCTGGAAGGTCTCCCCAGAGCCTTCTCTTCTCCAGGCTGCACACCCCCAACTCTCTCAGCCTGTCCTCGCACGGGAGCTGCTCCAGCCTCGGACCATCTCCGGGGCTCCTCTGGACCTGCTCCAGCAGCTCCATGTCCTGAGGGGGGGTATCTGGGGTGTATTTGGGGGGTGTATTTGGGGGTGTATCCGCACACCCAGCTGCCAGCCCAGCTCCCCTACAAACGCCCTTTGCCAGCCCCCAGCTCCCATTTACAGTCCTGGGGACCATCAGGAGGGAGGTGTCACCAGCCTCCATCTCTCCTTCAGTTAGTTTGCAAGATCCGAAAACTTCGACACGTTTGCAAGAGAATTTCCTCCGAGAAAGAGGAAAAAGAACCGCTGAGCACGGCGCGAGCTCCCCCTGCAGCGCCCCGAGAGAGCGGCCGCGATGGGTCCTGCCTGTGCCCTGCACCCTGCACCCTGCCTGCACCCTGCCTGCACCCTGCACCCTGCACCATGCCTGCACCCTGCACCCTGCACCCTGCCTGCACCCTGCACCCTGCCTGCACCCTGCCCCCTGCCTGCACCCTGCTCCCTGCCTGCACCCTGCCTGCACCCTGCACCCTGCCTGCACCCTGCCTGAACCCTGTCTGCACCCTGCCTGCACCCTGCACCCTGCCTGCACCCTGCACCCTGCACCCTGCCTGCATCCACCTGCACCCTGCACCTGCCTGCACTCTGCACCCTGCCTGCACCCACCTGCACCCTGCACCTGCCTGCGCCCTGCCTGCACCCTGCACCCTGCCTGCTCCCTGCACCCTACCTGCACCTGGCAAGGAATAAAGTTAATCCAAAATTGTCCACTTTTAGCCAAAAAATCCCCCCTGCAGCCAGTGTTGCAGCAGGTGGGTGCGGGGCTCACCCCTGTGTGGCAGGGGTGCTCGGGGGACACTGAGCCCCCTCGTCCCTGTGTTCTGCATTTCCCGTGCCCGCCTGGATCAGGTCCGGATCTGAGCCCTGCTGGCTCCAACACCCGGCAGCACCCAGGGGTGCCCCCAGCCAGACCTGCCGGCTCTGCTGGGGGTCCCTGCAGTGGGGGGTTGGAGGGGGACCAGGCAAGCCCTCACATCCTCCGGCTGCCACCAGCCCCCCGAGTACAGCTCCCACCTTTCTGCTCTGGACAAGTTCCAGGAATTTTTTACAAGCTGCATTTATTTTGCACCCTGTGCCCATGGATCTAATGGAAGGACAAAAGCCGCCGATATTTTGGGACCCCTTAAAGAATCATTTCCTAAACACCCTGGGATCACGGCAGTCAGAGAGCCGCGCTCCGGCCCGCTGCTGGAAGCTTAGAATGCAATTTGGGATTTGCTCTCTGATGGAGCAGGGAGGTATTTACGGCTCTGATGGACACTAATGCTGTCCTGGAGCCCAGAACCTCAATTCCTGCTTTTAGGCTAAAATAACATGAGATCAGTGCCACTCCCGAGGGAAAAGGGGAGGCTGAGGATGAGGATGCTCGGTGGGATGCAGAGCAAATCCCCGTTTGGCTGCAGGGCACAGAGGTGGGGGCTGGAGCCCAGGTTTAGGGGGTGACAGGGTGGGATTCCCCTGTTCCCTGGCCCCGGCGTTTCCGTGAGAACAGGAGTGAAGCCTCCAAAGCCCCACCAGCACCAGGGACGCTGCGATTGCTGGGGCTCTGCAGGCAGGTTGCCCAGCTCTTGCTTCCCTCCAAGACAGGAATGTTGTGGGAATTCCCCCCCACTTCCCTCCCACTCCCCTGACTATGTGTCCCAGCCTGGGCAGGGTGCGGAGCCGTGCCCGCTGCCGTGCCCGCTGCCGTGCTGGACTTTCCCCCTGAGCTGCTCATCCCCTGCTTCTTGCTGGGTAGAAAACCCTGGGTGTTTCCTGTGGGGGGAAATACAGGATTTTTCCCTCTCCATTTTTTTCAAAGTGTTCTGCAAACCTCCACACATCCTTTTTTTACCATTTGTGACACGCTGACTTGCCCGCACCAGTTTTTAGCCTCTTTACAAAGTTCAAACCCAGGAGAAGTTCAGCCAAGATGCTGCTTTTCCACAATTTCCTCTTTGACAGAAGCTCAAAGCCTTCCCAAAAAGCTGCTGCAGCTCGGCAACTCGCAGCTGGCTGGCACATGTCCCCTGCTGCAGGCACACACGGTGATGCCACAAGGATGCTCGGTGCCTCCCGAAGCCGGGGTTCCTCCGCACCCCACCCTGCACCAGCACAGCCCCATCATTCCAGCCTTTGCCGCCAGATCTCCATCGCCCCGGGTACCCCCATTGGGGTGGATCTCCTCCGCAGTGCTCTCCAAGTCCTGGGCACAGAGGAGATGGAGGGACTTGGGTCCTGAGTGCAGCCCCGGGGTGCTCCCCCACCCTGCTGCCAGCTCTCCATCCCCTCCCCGCCTGCAGCAGCCGCAGAGCTGCCGGGATCACTTTCCGGACTCCTCTGGCTCATTCCTCACTCTGCTGCCCAATATTTCATCATCCACCTGAGAAAAATGTATATTTCCCTTTTAAGAGCTCTCCTAGAATAATATATTTTTTTATTATTGTGACAGTGAGGGCTCCCGTTGCTATGGATACGTGCCCTTTGCTAGAGCGGGAGCTTTCTGGGTGCTGGAAATTCTGCTATTTTTCCTGATCTACAGGGTTTGATTTTTTTTTTTTTAATTTGGTATTTATTCGCATTATCATCTTCTGAAACAACAGGTCATTTATATTGCATATGGATATGTCACCAGCACAGCAAAGCCTTCAGAAACAACCTTCTGCTTTTAGAAGGATTTTTTTGGGGAAAAAAATCGACCGTGCAGGGTTGATAATATAGAATATAACAAAACCACGGAAACTCTGAAAAGATCTCATCTGTATCTCGCCACGTTATACATTAAATCCCATTTCTGGCTTCAGGACTCCTGAATGAGTGTTATAACAAGTCCAATTTGATGTGGTTTTCATACTATTGCTGTAAAACAAACCTCTGTCTTCTG
>VZTO01018516.1:0-19037 GCA_013400615.1 Syrrhaptes paradoxus | reverse complement strand
ATACAGCTGGGGAATGAAATAATTTTTTTAGTTGACACAGGAGCGACATATTCGGTAGTAACTAGTTGTAAGGGATTTTTAAATAAGCTTACACTCTGCCAATTGTTGGGGTCACGGGAAGTGTGAAGAGAAGCCCTTTTTGCAGCCAATGAAATGTAAAATTGGAGATTGAATTTTGACATACGAATTTTTGTATATGCCTGAGTGTCCGGTACCTCTCCCTGGTAAGGATTTGTTAAATAAATTGAGAGCTCAAATAACCTTTTCTGAAAATACAATCCAATTGCATACCCTAGAAGAGAATGCTTGTCAGGCCCAGTTGTGTCTGTTGTGCTGCAGGGAGCTAAGATCCTCACCCAGGAAATATGCACAAGAGCAGGGTGCACTTGCCTTGCACGGGGGCAGCAGTGGGGACATTAATTGGGTTGTAATTGGATTTCAGGGTGTTCTGAGTCACTCCTGCTCTTTGGGACAGAACAACCAGTCTGTAAATCTGTTACGCACCAGTAACAGAAAAGGGGAGGCTGATAGCTATGAATGTTCATCCGTCACTTCTCGGTTCCTCCCGAGCCCTGTAGTGCTTGCTCTCTGGGGGAAGGTGGCCCTTGCTTGCTGGCTGCTCCCTTCAGCTTGGGCAGAGCCCCTTGGTTCCTGGGTAGTTTTTAAGGATATCTGAATCAGTGAAGAGACAGTTAATACTGTGGTTCTTTGCAACAAATACTGTGCTTAAAGGTCATTCATGACAGGGGCTTTGAGAGCATCTGCTGCTAGGAACACACAGACTGAATCTCATTACTGAAGACTGCTTGAGTGACAATCAACACTGTTTCAGTATTCATTATCTTTTATGTCTGGCAAGAGATCTGTACCCTCTTTCCGTCATTCCTGCTATCCAACAAATATGTCAGACATTTTTCAGTTTGTGACCTCAGAATTACCCATTTCAGGTTTTATTTTATTTCTGTTTTACACTGCAGAGTGGAGTATTTGTTATCTTGAAATAAATGATTAAGTAGACATTGCCGCATGGATACTCCAGCCAGTGAGCATGATAAAGAGGTGAATACAGTTCAAACAGTGCAACCATCTAGTTCATTTAAGCAAACTACAGTTTGAATGTTTCCTCGATGATTTGAGAGTAACAATAGCTTAATATTATTCACATTTTAATCTTCACTTGAAGTTCATTCTTCATTCTGTTTAGGAACCCCCACTGCAGTACAGAATGGAAATGCTGGCTGTGGGGAGGAAAGCTGTGCCAGCCCTCTAACATCTGTGTTATCTTAATTTGTAGGGAGAAGAAATTTAACATCTTTAAAATCAGATTGAAGAGAAGATTTTTCTGAAGAAGAAAGTATAAAAAAATCAGGGATTGTTGGCAGGGTGGTTCTTTGTTTATTAGGTAAATTAAGCATGCTTATCTTTAATTCTAAACCTATGTTTTAATTCTTCAACATATTTAGCAGAATGTACATTAATTTATAAGCCCTCAAATTATCCATACCAAAATTCAGCTTTGAGAAAAACATGATGGACTCTCATCAACATACAGCTCGACTAGTTTGAAAGATTTTGCTTCTGCTGCTACTATTCCTCCATTAAGATCACTGGGAATCTCATCTGTTAATCTAAGAATGAAAACACCTTTGCTGGTTAAAAATACTTACCTCTCCTAGTCCAATGCGAAAGCACAAGGGTCAATCAATTCTGCCATTAGTGGGGAAGTATTTAAGTCTGGGAACTGCTGTATTAACCACCCAGCTGGACATGAGAAAAAGCAGTGCCTGTGCAGCCCTGCCTCTGCAATGCTGCTAACCTGTAAAGCTGACCTTGGGGAGCTCTTCGCAGTGTCTGAACACCGTACAGCAACATCCTGAACTGCAGCAGCTCTTTCTTTCCTTTTGAGATAACCCAGGTGAGCGGCAACCTCTCTGACCTCCCTGCCCTCCCCTGCCAGGCCCTGTGGCCCAGCAAATATGGAGAAAGGGATTTGTTGGACATTGAGCCTTGGATGCACTATTCCCTGAGCTGGGCTGGATGCTGCAGTCCCTCCTGCCAGCCCCTTTCAGTCCTCTGCACGAATTTTCAGATCAGCAAAGGCACCCCACAAAACAGTGTCACCAGCACCAGCATTTGAGTCTCACTGTGCTCCCTGCTGGTGCCTGCTGTGAGCCCCCCCAGACCTCCAGGGGACAGCCCCAACACACAGCCCTGGGGGGTTGGAGAATGTGTCTGAGAAAATCTCTGGGTTATGAAAGAGCTGCAGAGAAGCTCACTGAGAAATACGAGAGGTAAAATTATGGGGAGACATGGGTGTTTGAGACTGGGTCATCCGTTGTTCAGGGATTCGAGAGGAAGAAGACGTGGAAAGATACAAAACCCTGGAGGTGAAAAAGGGCAGTGAGTCAAGAGCGGTGGGATTGTCACATTGAGATGTCTGTTGGTTCAGTCACTGGTGTAACTTGTGTGTTGGTGTTGGCAGAAAGCAACACCCTTTCCTCCATCCATCGAGGGATGGTCACAACACTGGTGTCCAGCCCAGCTGGCTGGTTAGAGCCTAGCTGTCTTTTGAGTATATTGGCCAGCAAAGGGTGGCTTTAACTTTTACACACGTGCTTGCAGAGGCTCTTTGTGCACAGTTGAAGATGCCCAAAGAAACTTTGCCCAGGAGAGGGGGCAGGACTTCATGGTCAATAGGAGTTTATGAGTTTGTGAGCAGGATTTTGAAAATTTGTCTCACCGTCGTAGCATCTAGCAGTCCTTTTGGAGTACAAAGGCACTGAGTGTACTGAATCATAAATATTATGAACCACAACAAACCCCTGAAACACAGAACGCATTTAAATGCTGGTGTCTCACAATGTGGCTTGCAGCATGACTCACAGCTACAAGTGAACCATGCTGCTGTACCTCAAAACAGATTACCAACAGACTGCACAAATCCTGTTTGACACTTACACGTCTGTCATATTGGTTTGTGTACCAATGCAGGGATGACATTTAATAAATTTGCAGCAGCTGAAATGGAAATATTGGTTTCTAGCATCTAACATATAAGAAATATTGGGAGTTTGAACATTCTGTCATTTGTTTTACAAACCCAGAATGGTATAGCTAATATAGATGTTTTTCTCCCATAAACACTTAAGGTATACATTCACATATAGCACTTTCAAAAAATCCAAGATAAGGATCCAGTGGCATCAGTAGTATTAGTTATCTAATAACCTACTGACTACCATATGTTATATGTTATAAAACTTCTACTTCAGTGTTCATAACTCTGTTTAGTTTTCTGCCACATTACCTCTATGCATCACTGAAAATCTCGTCTATTGATTTTCACTGACAATGGCAGTTAACACAAATTTCCTATTTTGTATATTATACAAAATATATAAAAATATATTATACGTGTATATGGGAACAGGATTGCCATCCTAAATTATTTCGTTTTCCAGTATAGGGCATATTTCTTCAAACAAGAATAAGCTCATGCCAACACAGAATTGTTAAATAATGTATTTGTTTCCTTTACGCTGGCCATAAAGTGTTTTCCCTAAGCATCGTTCTGTCCAAAGAGAAAAACATGAGTGCTCAAAAAAACAAATGCATAGCAGTACAAACATAAATCCCTGTGGGCATATTCCCCATTGTCTTCCTACCTGTGTCATCCTTTATCTTTTTATAAAGTGGGTAAATAGTACAATCAGATCTGAAAAGCAACTGATTTATTCCTCTTTTCACAATGTTAAATGAAGACAGAAGTTGCAGAACAGCAAGAAATTTGACCCTTGGTCCTCCAGAAGACTCTCTGGTTTGCTCTGAAGTATCAGCTGTGTTTTGGGTCAGGAGAGATTAAAGTGTATTGAAGCAGCTATAGCAGTTGCCATGAAATAGTTTTCATTTCCCAGCAGTCACTGAAGTGATCATCTATTACCATGTTTTTCATGTTATCCTTAGATGATATCTAACATCTGAAACAAAATAGTTGGCAAATATTGATTTTGTACTTTGGGAAACTGGAACATGCACACTACTTTGCCACTTTTAGATACAATCTGTATTACTCTCTTTATTACTGTTAAAAGGAGTCTGAGCTGGTCACTACTAAATTTCTAAATGCTTAAAATTCATAATTAGCCCTAGATTTTCAAGATTTTACTTGGTATATGCAGAGCTCTGTTGGAAATGCAGTAGTTATTCAGGTGAGCAACTTTACATCTGCCAGAAGCAGACTTAACCAGGAGTAGCAATATCAAGTGAAGAGGAAGAGCTAACTGGAACTAGTGTAGTCCTCCATTTGTTTAATCTTCAGAGAGTAATTATTTTACCTGTTTGTATTCCATGCAGTAATATTATAATCTTAAATGACTATAAAGTGGTTATTAAAAGTACTGCTTTGCAGAAAATGTTGTCATCTGAATACATCTTGATTTATGTCCTGTTTATGAAGGTGGTAATGGTGTCAGAGCTGCTTATAACCTATGGCCCTCACAATGCTGGGTCCTTGGCTGTTCTCCAAACTACATGTGATTCATTTTATTTATGGTTTCTGCAAACAAATGTTTGCTTAAATATTCAATAAAATCGTGTGCCAGTGGCACGCATACTCCCCTCCTGTTGTCATTACTCACAGATGTCTTTCATGGAATGTCCTCTCCTTTGGAATGTAAATACTTTTACTGTGCTTCAGTTTCTTCTGGTTTCAAAAGTAGTGTAGGAAAGGAAAAATAATTTTGGAAAAAAACAAAAAACTTCTTATCTTTCATTAAATCATTCAAAATCCTAATAAAAATTGTTTGTCTTTGCTTCTGCTTTGAACAGCACAAATCAAACAGTTTTGAGTTGGGATATTATACATCAGAGATCTACAAGATCACAAAGGCAGTGGATATTGTGCTTTCAGAACTGTTATTCACTGATCTGAGAACGAGAGGGCAATCAGACAAAACAACAGAACCCATTTTAAAACTCATAAGGGAAGGGTACATAGCAAACTTCTGGACTTTTTTTGCCACAGATTTGCTGTACAGGCAGACAAATGTCCTCAGAGTCAAAACAGGAGTAAGATGAATTCATGAGTTCAGGTTCACAAATGGACACTGGAATATACCCCTCCTCATTGTGCCCCTGGACATAGGGAGGAAAAGTGCACTTCTTAGTGGCCAGTGACAAACAAAAGCACATCAGTGTAAAAGCAGCTCCCCTGGACAGCACGGATGGAGGGCTGAGCCTCTTTGGCAGCCCTGGTGCATCCCCAGGGGTGCAGTAACACCTCTTGCTGCTTCCAAACCTTTTGTCTGGTTCCCAGTTCTGTTGGACGAGCCTCCTCTTGAAGACGGAAACACCTATGCTATGTCCTGTGAGAGAAACATACACAGACATTGTAAGTCAAGTATTTTAGCATATTTTCTAAAATTAGCTTCCATTTTGCAGTATTTAATATTGTCTTCTGCTTGCCCACAGCACATTTTTAACATGCATTCCCTGGGTACGAGTTTGACATGTGCTTAAAGATCACAAAATGAGGCAGTTTTGCATCTGATTTTAATGGTATAACATTACCTCAGCAATGTTCAGCAGAAAGAATTTCAGTTTAGCCTTTAAGTGAATCTTTGTCCCTGAGTATATTCTTCCTATAGGTGCCTTTGATGATTTTTCTTATTCCACACAATTTGATACCTTTCAGTTCAAATGCTAAGTTATACATTGAGGTATGGGGCTGGTGTGGAAAAGTCATTTCTCACCAATACTGACATATGAAAAGACAGACTTTTGCCAGACTACTTCTGAGAATAAGTTTGAGTGATCATTCTCTATGAAATTAAGGTAAGGATTCCAAAACATTGTAACAGAGTTCTTCAGGAAATGCCTCATTTTTAACAAACTGCCTGGCACAGAGTGGGAAATCACATTACTGATTAAAACCAGACAATCTAATGAGAATCTAGTTTTCATAAAAATAATACAAGCTGGGAGAGCCAAATGAGAGAATTCCATATTTTTCTTGTTTATTTGTGACTGTAGCTACACATTAAAAGATGAGATATTAATAAGGACTACAATAGTTGTAATATTTCACATTTTGTCTAGATTTTTGCCACATCAGTCTAATTCAAATACCAATGAGCTGCATTAAAAATCTTCAATAAATGGAACACCATGTACCTTTTTCTTTGGAATTACTGTCCTTAACAAGATTACTTTTATTTGCACATGTTCCACTTTGATTTCTGCAAATAGTGTCATTGTTAAAGGGTCACAGATATAATTAATAAAAATATCTGAATTGACCTATAAAACATTAAATGGCTGATTTTATATAGAGAAGAGCTATAAGCTCTTATTACTTAGCTCATAAGGATGACAGAGTCCCAGAAAAGAGGACTTAGAAAAAGGAATCATAAACAAAGTTTTTGCCTTCCTGCTTTTGGTGGTTTCTTGTTCTTACTTTGCTACTGAACTCTTATATCTTAGCTTGATTCAAGGTGAGATTTGCTGGTAGCAGCAGGAACATAGTCGTGTCCTGTCCACACCACTTCACCTCTGCACAGAAACCCCACCGGGGTTGAGCTGATGAGCAGCTGCAAAGGAGCCAGTGTTCATCGTATGCAAGGAGATGTTCCTGCATCAGATATAAAGACCAAATTGTAGGTGGAGGAAAAGGATGCTCTTGNAAAAAAAAAGGAAAGAAAAAAGAGCTGTGTGTATTAGCCTGTACTGTGCAACACATGCAGTTTTAAAGCAAAATTGGTAAAGAGGGATGGCTTTGCTTGCCATCATGTGTGCTGGCTGTGGAAAGTGTTATGCACTGATTTTTGCTTTAGCTATGGCACCCACAGCTCACTTCTGTTATTTCTTACTGAATGGAGAACCCCAGTTGACGTGCAAAGAAGCAGAAGCTGTCAAAATACCAGCAAGGACTTGTGCTTCTGATGAACCGCACCTTTGCTGTCTTACATCCCAGCATGGACAAGGGAACTTCATTGACAAAGCTGTGATGTTTGACAGCACCTTGGAACATGGCGTAGGAAGAAAAATATACATTTCATCCACTGTTTATTCTGCATTTCAATTTATCTCCATCTCCTGCTGTTTTATTTCTGTAACTGTATTACCTTACTTTGCAAAGTACTTTAGGGATGAAGTGTCAGGAAAGACAAAAAGAGACCTTTTGATTTAGATGAATTTCATAGAGATAAAAGATGCTTCAGATATTTATTAACATCACCTGTTGCATTGTTCCAAAATTACTTCTGGGTAATGAATTAGTTTCAGGAAATTAAAGCTCATTAAATAGTCTTGTTCACAAAGTAATCAGTAATCAACAGTAATCCTTCAATTTAAAAACCTATCTTCCTAAAGGCCATTGTAATGCTCACTTCACTTTAAAAAAGCATGTGTTTCTAGTTTGTCTGTCACAGAAGAAGATGGTGGTATATTTGCAGTGTGCTGACACTCCTCCTCATCTGTCTGCACTCCTGTACTTGGAGAAAATCACTAGCAGTTGCGATAAGCAGGTACTTGAACTTAGGGCTGACAGATGGTTGCCTTTTACAAGGTGAATCCTATTTCTTAAAATGTACAGCAGAGGAATTTTACCCTGTGAAGAGGAAGGTGACAGTTACGGAGGTCTTTCTTAGTGGTGGAAAGCCAGGAAGTTGCCCTGACCAAAACTACCACTTTTGTGTGAATCATAGGAAATATTTCTGTGCTATTACGGGTGCTTGTGAAACAAGGATCCCAATGTACCAGTAAACAAAAATAAATTCCTACATACTTATATTCATTTTCTTTCTTCTCTCTCCTCCTTCACTCTCCTTAAGTTGCCTCTTAAGGAACTTGCCATCTTTGGTTGTTCCTCAGTCTGTGAGAATGTGTGTTTGTACATGAGCATGTGTGTAGAAACACATATATGCATTTATAGATGCATATAGGTAAATAAACCAGTTGTAGACCAGTTGTTTAATGAGTGGACTGCAATTTATTAAGAAGTACAAGTGTGCTACAGAAAATAGGATGCAGAGGTAGACAGAAGAGCTTGGTTTTCTTTTGGGACAACTCTTCCGCTTAAACTTAGATGAAATCATAGTAAGGGTTATGTTGTGTTTGTGTAGTACTTAGTGTATTTGTGGTAGATAGCAGTGAAATGGCAAGGCACATAGAATCATTACTCTAGCTACGGGATGGTTATCAAAGCTCACCACATTCATCTCCAGGAGCTACTTTGAATTCTTCAGAAATTGATAAGAGGATATACACTGGTGGTATCTGTTTTGATGCACCTTAACAGGTGTGAATATACTGCAGAATGAAGGGCAGTTGGAAACTTATCACTTTAGAGATGCAAAAGATGGGACCCCACATAATTAAAATAAAAACTGTGAAAAGCTAAGCAAGTAATTGCAATAAAATAGAAAGCAATAAGCATATCAAAAGTAATGAGTAGTAAGCATATAAAAAAAAACCTGTTCATACAGTGACAGGCTATACTGCATCCGCTGTTGAATAAAGATTAATTACTGCTCCCATTGCAGCTGTGAGCAAGATAAAAATAAAGAAATACCACCTTCCTTGTGGATGGAGGAATAGACAATGGAGAGCCAATAAAGGGAGAATAAAAGCACACCTCTGTATAATGAATCTAAGCTCTACTGTGGCTATTTGCACAGGATTGTTAGCATGGGGAGAAACCTGCCCTGCTGAGCTGTATATTCTATTTCTCCCTGTATCCTGTAGTTCCTGTGGCCTGGGTTTACACCATCTGTGACAAGGTGCAGCAGAAATCTCCATTTAGCTCTATTTTCTGACAAAGCAGTCCATTTACTCCAGCTGTGCATTCTTTATCAGGATTTGGCCCTCTGTATAAAGGTGAATGCTTCTTTGGCTGTGGTCCCAGAGGGGTGTTTGATAACTTTGTCAGGAAGAATCAAGAGAATGTAATATGACTGAACAAATAATAGGCTGCCAAGGAGACTTGAGTTACAGGAGCTGAAAGATAGTCCGAAATGCTCTGCTCTTCAAAGAAACCTGGAAAAACTTTGTCTAAATTTGGCTTTCAGAACTTTGACATCAGCCTTTGCTTGTCTGCAAGCATCAACACAACATGGGTGTTTATATGGATAGTTAGTCTTTGTGAGAGGTTTCTGGCAGGCTGCTTTGCCTCAAGTCAGTTATATACAGCATAAGAAGCTACCACAGCCGCTTTTTCACCTCCCTTCCTTTATGAAAAGCCTTACAGATTGTATTAGAAAATAATTCCTCTTTAGCTTTTTTAAAACCACTCAAACAAAGAATTATCCCTACTGTAGAAGGCTAAACACACAGAAAACCTTCTATTTCTATGGGTTTTTAATATATATTTTAGTAGCTCCCATGAGGAACATTTCAATCAGCAAATTCATCGACACTAAAGTCAATGGCTATTCTTACAGAAATGATCTCTAGTTTTTATTTTACAGGCAGATGTACAGTAAGAGGCAAACAGAACAAAGTTCAATGCTCAGTATCTTTAGCCAACACCAGCTTTTGAATTTGTAAAGGGTTTTGTAGGGCAAATACCTTTTGAAGACAACAAAAAATCACCCTGAGCCCCAGGGGCCTGTCTTTCACCTTCCCCCAGGACAGCCGGGGAGATGATGTTATGGAGGGGACAGGGGGCAGAGACACATGAATACTGTTTCTGAGCCACACCCCAACACTGCTGAGAGACGGGGGCTTGATGCTGCTGTGATGGACAGCCAGGGACTAATCAGTAATGTCACTGTTTGCCACTCACAAAAGTTTGCCACTCACAAATCAGGCTCACCTCTGAGCTGAAAGTTGGTCGAGATGACCTCCAGAGGTCCCTTCTGCAAATTCTGAACACTGACTGCACTCTGAAAGAATTTCTACATTCCCCAAAAAGCCCTGCTACTGCACAGCTGTGCTGAAACTCCTCCAGGGGAAGGGGAAACACTGATTCTCTTTGCTCATCTTCATACTGATAGCCATCACCTCCGTCAGCCCTAGCCAGTGAGCTAGAGACTGCCTTACCCAGAGTATTCTGCTCTATCCACCTATTGAAGCTGTAATAAAAAGTCAAAGTTTCATTTGTCCAGAGAAATGAGAAGACACTAGGAATTAGAGCAGATTTGTATGCAGTTCACTTCTCTTCAACAGTGGATCCGTATGTCCCTTCTTCCAGGACAGCCATGGTGAGGACTGGTTATAAAATACAGAGGAATCCTGAGGTGACAGCAACAGCACTCCCTACAGCCACAAAAAAAATCAGCTCCAAAATGAAGTTTTGTCAGTTAAATAAGGAAAGCTTATTTACAGAATATCTTTTAAGCTATATGTATTTTAAGGTTATGTACCTACTCCTGGTTTGGGAACTTAAACTGTTTATTTTTAAAGAAGGGTGTCAGTTCACCTTTAAATGGTTTACCTTTTCACATCGTTGGTTCTCTGCTATGGAAGCATTTCCTCTCTCTTCATATCATGATTCAGCTCGAGAGAAGTTTAGATATGCCAAGGGATGACACAGACATATCTCCCATTTCTGCATTCAACACAATAAGCCAAAGAAGAACAGGAACAACGTGCAGTACAAAGATTAAGAAAGATTTCTGTGCAGGCCTTCTTCCTTTCCACTTAAGGCAATAAATCATTTCAATTAGACATAATTAAAACAGTTTGCATTTGAAATGTAAATTAAAATTGAAATCAGTATTATCCAGTTTCCCCCTTCCACATTTGTCTCAACTATCAGGAGGATACTACGTATCTATCCACTCTTGGCATAGATTAAGTTGTAACTTGGGGCTTTTTTTCATATAATCTCTGGTTGTAATCAAGCACTGGTATATGGACTTTTATCATCAATTCCAGAGTTACACAATCTTTTCCAAGTTCCTGTCCAGATACCTCCGGGCTTTAAATCCTTTATTGCCTTTTCTAATTTTCCCTTTTCATCTAAAATTAATTAGTGTACAGACTCTGTTGTCTTTTTGTTATTCCATTCAGCTTTCAGGGCATTTTTGTTCTCCACCTAAACAGTGGTTCTGTGAAGATTTAATACACTGCCCACATGTCTATGAGTGTGAATTCAACAAGAAGAGTGCCACAGCAGATACAGACCAAAAATTATATAAAGAGAAATAAATAAATCTTTTGTACTCTATTATGCAAAAATACAGTGTTATGATATTAGAGTGCACAGGAGTGGACTGATTAATTAAGATAATAAAACCGATGTCATTAAACATGACTTGGATTCCTTTTATTAGCCCTTCTGTTGTCAAATAAACCTTTCAAACCTGTAAATAAGCAAGCCAAATGACAGTTTCAATTGGTATGCAGGGGACCGGAGTTATTTAATGTTGTAATTTTTTCCTGATTTTCACTCTTTCAGAGCATCAGGACTAATGCTTGGGATAAACACATTGATTTGGGTGTGTTGTCAGTGGGTCACTAATCAGAGAAATCATTGATTAGACAGCAATCTGACAATTAAGTCTGACGTGGTCTCTGGTGCTTTGGCAATGAGGGGCTGCGTTTTTCTTTAAACTCAGACCTCGACCTTGTTTTCACTGGAGACTGAAATGAGGATTCACAATAGGGACAATGCTCTTAGCATTTGTTTTCTTCCCTTGTTTTTTTCCAGCTCGGGACTGATTGTCATACGTTTTTCTGCATTTATCTCTTTTTAAAATGAACACATGCCATTCCTGCACGTAAGTGACATTTTGACAGGATGTTAAAGCACTTTAACTATTTCCTCCCTTTAATTTCCTGAAAACTGATTTTTAGGATTCATTCATCCAAATGATGAAGCAACAGTTTATAAACCTTTCTTTGGAAGTGGTGGGGAGGAGGGTGGGTGTCATACTGGTTGGCTCTTGAGGAACTCAGAACATCACTTGGTGGCAAGTCTGATTGTGCATCAGTATTTCAGAGCTCCTCCAGCCCGTGGGCTCAGCCCATCCAATGTGTACCAGCAGCATTCATGGAGAAAGGGAAGTGAAATGTGATGTTAACCTCCCTGGATAGTACTGGAATTAGCAATTCTTCCAGTCTAACAATAAGACACAATGTTAGTCTTGAAATTAAACACTTGAGCTCCAGTCCATCATTAATCAGAAAAGCACTTGAGCGTGTCTATACCTTTAGGCGTGTGCTTAAGTATTTTGCTGCAGTGGGACAGGCTAAAGTAAATGATTTGTCGAGCTTGTGTTTCACCATGCTGTTGTTAACACTTGTATATAGCAGCAGGAATGCGTGTTGTTTTCTACATAGAGACTGAAGACAGTTATCAGACTCTCATTTCAACGAATTAAATCAACATCACTTTAACTCAGTTACATGAAGCTGTCAGTGCTGTCATAAGAAAAGATCCATTGTCACTCCATGATCCAGGGGAAGGCAGTGATACCCTATCAACTCGCCAGAAACAAGATTTAACTTAGTACCACAGGATGCTCATAACCGCTCATTTTCAGAGGCTGTATTTCAGACCTGGTGATATTTTATCTATCTTAGAAACATGAACAGAAAATAGAATTTAGTAGTGAGATTTTAGAAGGCGTTTGCCTTTATCTTAGAACAAACTATCATATTTTCTGCTCTTGACAAGACAAAATTAAAATCAACCCTTTACCTGAATACTGCTTTTATTTTTCCTGTCTCATAGGCCTGCGTGATATATATCATAGTGGTGCCTCATTATACACTGATGGATCTGAAATCCAGACGTAGATTATAGGGTTAAACTGGTACTTAAAGCGATATTTCAAGGTTTGTAGCCTTTCCCCCTCCCTCTCTTTCTCTATTTTCACAGGTTTCCCCATTAAAACAAGTCTAAGGAGCTAAACAAATTTTACAGAAAAAATAAAATTTTTGAGGCATGAAGTAAATACTCAACCTGCAGGGACCAATGCTTAACTTATAAAATCTTCTGATATCAGTAAAGTGAGAATTTCATAAAATAGTACATATCTCCTAAGAAGCCTGTACAAGCATTAATTAGCCTTTTTGTGAAGGGTGGTTCCTGCTTGGTTTGTTTGTTCTGGGTTTGCATGCTTGGTCCTTGGAAAAGAGAATGACTAGAGGAAGAGGAGATGGCTCTTTCTGTGAAGAGCAACTAAGCACAGAGAGGTGCTGCCAAAGGCTTCAGGATGAGGCAAGAGATAAGGGAGTCACAGAGGGACACTGTGCCCTCAGGCAACCAAATGTCCCCTAATTACAAAGAAAGGGGCTCTAGTTCATTTGCTGATAAAACCAGACTACTGAGTCAGTGTTTTAAGGCTGCTGTGGGGAGTTCACTTTTGGATGGAGCTCTGGGCAGATCCACCTTGACTGTCTGATTGATTTGGCTTCTGTGACAACTGAAGTACACATGCTGCTGAAGTAGTGCTTGTTTTCCTCACTAGAAAATAAACTACATTAGTGAAGGCTTATTGCTTAAATTAAGGGAATCTGCTCTGAGTTTATTAAAATCCAGGGCAGAATTTCGACACATATTCAATTGTTTCATTGCTCTTTGTATAGGTAGCTTTCCATTAATAACAGAGCTAAAGATTTGTATAAAGGAATAGGCAAGCTCATTCTCTATTATAAAAAAATTCTAACTTTCTTTTAAAGGTGCTCTGCAACATCCCCCCCACTTTTGTTTTCCTCCTTTTCTTTTCTTTTCTTCTGTTCTCTTTTCACTTCTCCCAGCCAGCATCCTGGGAAATCCTTGAAATTGTTTACAGCCCTGATACCAGAACACTGACCTGATGGAGAGTTCTGAAGTTCTTTGGTACACATTTCTCCAGTGGGGAAAAATAGTATCCAACATATTCTGCTTATTTAACCTCCCTTTTGATCAGCTGTCCCTCAATGGAAAGCCATCAGATTTCCGTTCTTTTTCTTCAATGATATGTTAGTGGCCTTTATCGCGTTTCAGTCTCCCAGAACGAGTATCTGATAGTAGAAATGTAACGGATTCGGCACTATCAATTTCAAACACAATACACAAGAGAAATAGATGTTAAAAATTGCCTTGGCCACATAGTATATTGTCAAAAAATAGATTTCTTAGAGCAAACTCTGGGTTTAAATAAAAGGTGACATTGTTAACGAATGTCATCAGAGTGATGAAATGATAGACGCTTAGCCATTCCTCTCTATGGACCTACCTGAACAGAGAGGCTGTGTAAAAGGAAAGGATATTTGTCAAGGAAAATTGGATGGAAAACTAAGGTTTTATGACATTTATTGTGTTTTCTTCAGCTCTTGCCTGCTATAGTAGTATATCTTAGTATTTGTATAACTTTTATTTGGTTTAATTTTGAAGTATATAGTGATGAAAGGTATAAGCACACCTTAGAGAACTCTCCCATTCTTCAATTCATTTCACCTGTATTACAACAGGGGAAAAAAAAAAAGGTATTTATTTCATTCCATTCATTCAATGCAATTTTATGCAAATATCCACTTTCCCGAATACAGTTTTGAGGACGGAACACGACAATGATCACCACCCATCACCCAAAAAAGCCCAGATACCCCTCTCTGAGTCATCCTTCCTGTAGCAGTGCTGGAACTCATGTATACTTTTGCCTGGATACTCCAATCTAAGTCTTGTGATTTCTGACTAAGGACCTTTTTAAAAAAGAAAAAACAAAAAAAACCCAACCATTTTCTTGGGCTGTCCAAGAGCAGAATACATGTAGCAGCTCCTCTCTCAGAGGGCTGCAGAACATGCTAATAAACGTAAGAGTTCCATGTTGTTTTCCCCTGTACTGTAAGTACATTAAAACTGCAGAGGAAATGTTATTTACAGAAATATGCAAACTAGTAACAGCTCGTCTGTAATACTCGACATTAGGCAGCATTGGCAAATACCCACTTATTTGGTACATGTAATCATTTTGATATCGTTTGCTCTTCTAATTCACAAGCCAAAATGCTTAAAATTCCAATTGACAGGTCTTTGTCATTATTATTCATTATGCTTTGTTAAATCCATTTAATCATGTGCAGGCCCTACAAAGGATTTCTTCCCCTTTCTCTTTTTAACAAACATGCTTTTGAAGGTAAGCTTGCATAGCAAATAACTTATCTGATAGAAATAATTACAGGCAGCAAGAGGGGAAAAAAAAATCTAATCTGCTGGAAATTGTTCTTTGCTTTCATTGTCCTGCAGCACCGTTTTACCAGAAAATGCTCTGAATAATTTAGGGGTTGCTAATATGATTGCAGTGTCTTCTGATGTTCACCACAATTGCTTGAGGTCACTACACTGTCTAGATATATTTGATGCCCAAGGAAAAAGTAAGCTCTGAAACTGAAGGCAGCATATCATGTAGAAAAATCATTCCCATTGGATTTTATAGGCCACTTAAGGTGGACAGTAAGAAGAGGAAAATGCTCAGTTGATATTCAGAAATACGATGGTTTCAGAGGTTTATTTTAATAAAAACCCAAAATGAGAAAACTGATTATTAGATTCTCCCTACTCATGTTTCATGTTAGTGAAGAGTTGTTGCTGAAGTTAATAAGCATAAGCTATTAAGAACATTAAATTAGAAAGTCATCTTCTCCACACCAACAAATCAGCACCTGCAGCATGGTACCCTGCTCTACCCTACTCAACTGTGGATACCCAAACCATGAGCTTACAAGTCTCTTCTTCCCTCAAAGAAAGTGTTTAAATTTAAAGAAGTCTAGCCACATTCAAAGTTACAAAAAGCAGAGAGCACTATACAAAAAGTTTCCCAACTTCCTCCAAAAATACTTAAAAAAAAAAAAAAGTAGAAAGTTACATGTAGCCTTGACCTTAGGAAGATACCATATTACTATCAGCAACACACTGTTTTCTAATCAAGCAAATAAGAGCATGTGTGTGAAACACTCCTGTTCTGAGATTCTGCCTCAATTTATTTACTTACAGTTGGACAGAGATTAAGTCGGGGATATTATCCTGGGGGATACCAGCCAGGCAAAGAGTAAAGTCAGGACCCTAAATTTTAGGAAAGCAAACTTCTAGCTGTTCTAGGAATTAGTCAACAAGACCCCTGGGAAACTGTCCTCAGGGATAAGGGAATAGGACAGAGCCCCTCAAGCTCATCAACTCCCTGCTTAATAACTTAAACACAGCTACAACCTCGTCCCCTCTCAGCCACACTCCGGGCCCCCTTTGCTGCCCTTTAATGAGGGTGCCAGGTGAGTGTAATTGCAGACACTGGCCTGGGTTATTTCAGAGGCTTCTGGTCACAGGTGCTGGGCAGCAATGGGGTGAGAAAAGTGATTTTGGAATTTTTCCTAGTTTGATCTTGTTCCTACAATTATCTCCTCTAGCAAATTTTGTATCTTTGTTTTTGAATAAGTGTTACATATCGCAGTAGCTGATCTCAGGAGCCTGCACTCTGGTTGGTGCCAGTGTCACTGAAATGGCCCCAAGGCCTTGCTGGGGGCACAGCTGTGCCCCTCAGCCGTGGGTGGGGCACCTCAGGAGAGCTCTGTTTAAGTAGGGGCAAAAAAAACCCCCCACCCCTGCAGCAGTGCGGGGGGGGGGGGGGAAGTTAAAAGCAACCCAGTGGCAGTATGGCTGCTAGGGCTACATGGGGCTGTGTCCTGTGAGGAGGAGTCTGCCCAAGAGCTGGTTTATCCTGAAGGAGCAGTGGCCTGGAGAGGATCTGTGCTGGAAGCGAGGAAAGCTCTGAGGAGAAAGGAGCGTTAGAGAGGTGCTGCTGTGGACTGACCAACACCCCTCCACCGGGTGGGGAGGGAGAGGAGGTGGGTGTGAAGGAGTGAAATAGAACTGGGGAAGAAAGAGGTGGAGGGAGTGCCTTATATCTTTGTTTCTCACCATCTATCTCTGGTAGTAAGTTTAAATTAATTTTCTCTCAGTTGAGTATGTTTTGCCCCCATAGTAACTGGTAAGGAATCTTTCTGTCTTGTTCACTGCATTTACTGGCCACCCTGGAAAGTCAGAAAAGTCTATTTTTGCTGTTCCTAAATTCCTGTAGCAAAAGACCAATGGATTTAATGTCCTTTGTATCTCCAGAGAAGTGAAGGTGTTGGAGAAAGTTGCTCAAAGTGAGCACCTTTAGGATGCTTGTAGAATAAGTTGCTTGTATTAATTACAGTGGAAGAATAGCCTGGAATAAGCCCTGCTGCTGCAAAGCTGCCTGCATTCACCTGCATGCTGGAAAAATCCTGAGAGTCCTCAGGCAGGATGAGACCTGTGTAAATATGGGCTATGAATGTAATAGCTTCTCTCTTAAATGTTGTAGGCTGTATGTAAATCACTTCCTGAGTTGATTCATCTAGTAATTCTGTGCAATTAATAAATCTGAAAAAAATCCCACCTGTTTGTAAAGGTTAAAAAAACAACAAAAAAGTAAAACATGCAACTAAATTGTTCACTCTGAATAATTTCCTCCACTGAATTACATGCTGACAGGTGGTTGGAGCTGTAAATATAAAGACTGCCTAAAAGTGGAAGATTAATATTTTGTAATGTAGCGTTGTGTCTGGAGCTTGTAACTAGTCCTGAGTCCTGGATGTTGGTGTCTTAGAGCTGTACAAGGGTGAAATGTGGATCTTTCTGGTAGACTTATTGCTAGAAGTTGTTATGCATAGTGTTGGAGATGGGGAGAAAAAAGTGTTCCTTTAAGATTACTGTTTTTTATAAGAATTTATCTGATTACAAATGACTCAAGGTTTTTTATTTGATGTGATAATCTAGAAAGTTGCAATAGGGACCTCAACTCATCCAAACAACCAGAATGTCTACAAACATTATGTACCAATACTTGTGACACCTTCTTCTGGATAAATTAATCCATATTGTGCTTATTCTTGGCAGTTTTTTGGCCTTTGTAATACGAAGCTACAGCTTTAGAAGGAGAGGTGCAAGGGATGTGTATAAGCCCAAGAGCAAAATCTGAACCTAACAAATATCTTGTGTTACACAATTTAACACTGCCATCAAATGGTAGAGTGTATCTATTATTGTGCAATGGCATCACAGCAGACTGTCTATTCTAAGTGCTTCTGTTTCTAGACAACCCAGTTGAGTCACACAAGCTAAAAGAATAACAAGAACAATGGCTTTCTGGCTTGCATTTGATGGAAATACAGGCTTGATCCTGCAGCTGTCTTGGGGAGAGAAGTCAGGTCTTAAGAGATGCATCACTGATGCCTACAGGGCTATGTGCAGACACCTGTTGTCTTCCCATACTCTGGGTTTCTGCTGAATGGCTCCTTGCCAGCATTTTTTGCTACCTTGCTGACCATACAGGCACCTTTTGCACTCTCATATAGACATTAGTATATTTAAATAAGTACATTCAAACACATCTGATGTAAAAGCTATCCAACATGTAGAATGTGTAGCTCAGTAATCACTTAGCCAAGCACTGTCAAAGCTCTATTTCAGTGTTTATTAACTCTGCTGATCAGTGTTGTGAAGATGGCAACATAGTTTTACTTCTATCTGCTTTAAGAGTCTCTTGGAAAACCTTGTAGGGCTACACCAACTTCTGCTTTTCTTCCCTAGGCAGTTATAACATAGCTCTCTAATGCAGGATTTGAAAAACCTGGTGTCCAGGGTATCCTTGAGGTGCCATTGCAACATCCATACTATGGCTGTTGTCTAAGTCCATTATGTCTTTGTCAACAAATGCAGCCTTTTGTGTCTGTTTTCTGTCCCAAGACCTCCAGGCTTTGCAGATGGTTGCTTCAGCAATTTAGAGTGTAGCCTATGGCTGTTGTGTGTTCACTTGGCACTGGTGCAAAACCTCTCATGGTGCAGCTGATTCCTGCTGCACTCTGTCACAGGGGAAATCCATGATGTATTTAAAAGTGTTTGGCTCTTGGGATTTGTCTTACGTCACTGATTTCTCTATACATCTTCAGACATCAGAGCTGTTGAGAGGACTGTTAGGTTTTTTGTTGTAGGAAATACCAGCAAATACCATCTTTGGTACTGTCTTCTAATTTAATGTACAATATACATCATTGGTACTGTCTTCTCACTTAAATTATATCTTGATGAGATT
>VZTO01018513.1:24001-35430 GCA_013400615.1 Syrrhaptes paradoxus | reverse complement strand
TTCTATGATTCTGTGATTTTCCTGATCTTTTTACTACTAAAGAAATCTTATTAAAGACTACTGGGGAAGTACCTATGCGAAGAAAACCAAGACTGATTTCTTACTGCTCGTGACATTTCTTGCTAGTTTCAACTTTTTCAGTAGACCTAATTTGCTCTCCATTATAAACCTCAGAGGAAGTGTGTCTATCCTTGATATATGAGATGACACATCACCCTTTTATTTCTTGCTCATCTTTCCTATTTAAGCTACATCCTTTTATGGATATCCTACCAAAACACTGTTATCAACTAACCTGTTATCTTTATCCTGTATTAAGATTTGTATTGCCTCACATTTACTCACTTAACCTCCTACATTAGTGTTCAGACACACAAAATGTCACGTAAATCTTTTTTTGTCCTTCCTATGATCCTTAAGATTTTAAGGTTTTACATGTATGCCAGTACTTAATCAACATATTTCATACATTTTCATATGATACTATATTGAAATAATTTAAAGCAAACACTTTGTCAGGAAGGAAGGGATGACTTGATGATTATTATAATGATGTTTATTATAATTCAATAAGAAAGTATTTACCTCAGTCATCAGAATCAATCCTCTATTAAACACAACAAGAAGTCTGTCTTCATCAGATTCTAATAGTATTCTGAAGGCACTAGGAAAAAAATCCAAACACTGAGAACACTGAAAATTACATATCAACTTTTCATAATTCATACAAATGCTTAAAATTGTTATGCTCATGCTGCTGTACTTTGGAAAATAATCCCAGAAGAAGAAAAAAAGCCTAAAATAACGTAATTATTCTCTTTATTTTTTTTCCCCACTTTTTAATTTTAAAATGTTGACTTCCTTTATATCATCTTTGGGTTATTAGAAGTAACTTATAAACAACCTTTACAGAAATATTTCTTAAATAATGTCAGCAAAAATTCTAAAAACTGAAGAAAATAATGTACTTCAAAAGACAGAAGTCGATGCTTGTCAATGATACATTTAAACAAGTCCAGTTAACCACGTTTGAACTTTTAAATGTACAAATGTTCTTACAGCACAACAGAAAAGAAAGGATTATGCGTAGCTAATGAACAATTCCTCTCAACATAACAATTCTTCCAGAGCATTTGGGAAAATCCAGTTGAGCTCTCTAACAGGTGACTGCATGTAATCCCTTCAAGTAACATGGGCCATTTTCCCTTTTCAAACGAGTTCTACAGTGGTACTTAAAACCCCAATACCTGACCTACGTACACAGGCAATTCATAGTTATACTGAAAATACCCAAGCAGCAGTCTCAGACGCATCACTAAAATATACTAGAAATGGAAAACTATTTGAAAATTCTGTCCCACAGGCACAATTTCTAAAAAACTTTTCTGCCAAAGAATAACAAACATCAGCAACAGCAGCTGAAATTACTGCTTTGCCAATCTAGACTAACCATGGTAGGCTGAGAATGGAATTTCAGCTTAAATACTGAATTAGAGCATTGATTGATTCAGGTGTAGGTTTTTTGGAAGGGCTCTACTAATGCAGCTTTGCCAGAGTGTCTCTTTTTGAACCATGACAAGATACATCTTGGTTTACAACTGTTTATTGCAAAACATTTCCTCAGTTTATGAATTTTTAGATGATGAAACATTCTAAAATAAATTATATTTACAAACATGGATTTTGGAAAAAAAAAGTTAAAATTGCAACTTTTTGTTTGCTTACTTCTGAAAGTATCCACAAAACTTTTTCAAAAAGAGTTACAAAATAACAACACAAATTTTTATTTTACTTTACATTTGGTAAAATATAGTTCTTATTCAAACGTATTAAATTATTACACTACCACTTCATTACTAACGTACCTTATTAAAGTAGTCCAACAAGACCGTCCATCCAGGCAACGCAAGTAACAGCTTATGGTTGTTTTCTTAAATTGCTTTACGTCTTCTATCTCTTCCTCTCTCATGTCTGGTCTCTGAGCTACAAATAGTTGCATGAGGTTAAACAGCTCTTCTACTGCCTAAAACACACAAAAATATTAGGTTTATCTTTTTCATTATGTTATGGTTTATATCTTCTTATTTGTATTATCCTGTATTACTTCTGCTAAGTATTATACAGAACAAATTCATGTAAGTTCAGATGGGAATACATTTTTAAGCATTATAACAAAGTTATAAAATCAGCGGACAAAATTTTAGCCTTAAATAATTAAAACTAAACAATTCTTAACAACTAAAATTGTGACATGGAAGTTTTGGCTATTTCTTATCTAGCCTCAATACAGTTTGCTTTTGGCCTTTACTATTTACTGCACAAATTAGGCTACAGATCCTTGACATAACCCTTTTGAACCTTAAATGGATGTTTTGATACTTCCTAACAGCACAGCTCATTGATACAGATGTAAAGAATCTGGAATCCTGATCCATGTGATCAACCTTCTTGGCTTTCCTTGAGGAATGTAGGGGTCATCTTCTGCAGCATGGGCATGTGCATTCTCTGATGATGGTATTTACATTCTAAAATAATTCAGAAAGCTGCTTGTGCTAAAACTCACTGAAGTCCTACACGTATGGAAAACCCTGAACACAGTGGAGTAACTTAAGTCCATCGCAAGACAAACGGAGACATCCGAGGGGATAGGCAAACAATGAAGGCAGCAGGAATACTCCCAGGACTGTTAGAGTAAAAATTTACTCTGAGCTGAACTAGACCGAAGTTCAACATAGAAGATCCCATGCATCCCCCTCCTCTACAGAGTGAAGGAAATATTCGTATTCTTTCTGTCCTTGCACACCTCAGGGATCCCTAAAGCAATACTTTATATCTTCAAAACTTTGTAAGCCTGTTTTTTCACCATTATATGTGGACTATTTTAACTAGTACCTACTCTCTACTGCAAGTCTCATAATGTTGTAGAGACAGTGCAGCCCTCAGCGTACTAATGCTATGCAAAAGGTACACCAGTGTTCCCAAGGTGAATGCCAGCCCATCCTCTGTTTGAATGCAACAAGCTAAATCTTGGCCCTTTTCCAGAAACGGAAAGCAAAGAAGAAACTCACTGGCAATTCCTCCAACTTAGTGTGTTAGAATTCAACATGCTTTCTTGAGACCACCATTAAAGGCTACTCCTTGTGTCTTATGACTAGACTGGCATACAGAATGTTGAAGAACAGTGGAAACAGCAGTGCTGGCTTCCAGAAAAAAAAAAATCTCTCCAACTGCTACACAGCAAGGAAGAAAATCCAAACCACCAAAACAATCCTCCCCTACAAAGTACAGTAACCAGATCTAAGCACAGTATTAATTACTTATACCAGGAAATCAAAATAGAATACTTTCACCACTGGAAATAAGCCTTTTAATATTTTTCATTAAAAGAGCCATTCAGTAAGAGAGGAAATACTAACAAGGAAATGCAATTTTTTTGTATCAATCTACTTACTCCTGGGTATTGACTGGCATGGGGCGTGAGATTCTTAAAGGCCCACTGGATATTCTGATGAGAAGCCAACTGCCTGGTGAATGCAGGGGACTGCTCACAGCAGAGGCGCAGGATGCCGTAGTAGGCAGGCAGCATCCCACGGTTAAAGAGCACCACATCCTGATCGTCGTGGTCTGCAAGGATGTAATTGAAGGCAATGTTCTTTGTCACCACAGGATTCTGTACAATAAGGCGTACGTTCTCCGGACAGTCAACACACACGTTGTACCAGAAAGACAGCAAAGCCTGTTTATTGTGGTTGGTGGCTATAGCCGGCTCAGAAAGTTTAGGCTGGAAAAGGTTCCATAAGTCCATGAAGTAAGTAGAAAACATGAGTTTCTCAGTTTTTGAGATCAAACAGTATGTCATGAAACTGAAATAGGGCACAAGTTTTGTAGTGCCATGAACAGCAGCATCAACATACAGCTTAGCTCTTGAAAGAAGGCCAAGAAGCACACTGTAGACTTGATGAAGAACTACCGTAGTATCTGGACTAAGAGGCAGGTCACGTGTAGGGATGTGCAAGGAGCGGGTTGATCGGAACATCTGACGGAAGGAATTGCTTGGAATAAGCGACACCAAGAGATAGGCTGCGGCTTCAAATAAAAACAAATTTGTTACACCTTTGAAAAATGACACACGTGCATAGCAGTCATTTAATCAGAAGTTAAATTACATTGTGTGTTCCGTTTACAGATTTCAAAGCATTTTACAGAATCTGGTACTACTATATTCGCACTGGAGATAAAAAAAAACTCAGAGTGGATAAAACTAGCATGTTAGAAGTGGTGTCAAGATTTGCTTTCAGGCCTCTTCACCTTGTATTCCTGTCTGCTGCTTGGTTCTAACTATTGTAACACAATGCATCCTATCACAGAAATGCAAAAGCAGATAATTTTTATGACTAAATTGTGTACTGCTTTATCAAGACATCATTACCTCTTCAGGGATGTTTACAACTGGAGTCTGTTGCAAAGCTGTACCTACAGTTTCCACATCTCCTTCATCCACAGAATATGTATAAAAGTTCCATGTGGCCTGCTACTGGGGAATCTTCTTTATAAAAGATATATATGATCTGGCAATCTGACAGCACAATTCCTGGCAGAACAAAGTAGAATGCCAGGACACCCTGGACTTGGGGAGAAGCACAGGCTTCTCCTTGATCAACAAGTTCAAAAGTTGCTCTGTGAGGAGTGAAAGAACACATACTGCTCCTGCCTACAGTACAACTATGTGAAGGACACTATGGAGCACCTCTTGGATTAGCTCTTTATCTCTTCTTTGGGTCTTACTGGATCTTGTAGATTAACCACATAAAATGAAGAACCTAGTAATGTATCATTCAAGTTATGAAATCAGTTTTCATCAAAACCAGGTAGCACACCTTGACGAGGCACCACATTTGTACTAGTATTTTAATACAGAGGAATTCTAAAACAATTGGAAAAGAAAGAAAAGACAAGCAAAAAAGCATGTATTTAATTTGTGACAGGAATATCCCATGCATAGTAACTTGCTAAAACAAAAGAAGAATTTTCTTTGATTTTAATTAACTTACAAGTTCTCACTCTAGGATAGTTGTGTGCCAGAAGAAAACGTTCAACCCAGTTTTCCATATTTTGCAAGACCCAGCTGTGAGCCAGTTTATTTCGAGGTGTTTGCACAGCCAGCCAATCCAGGCACTGAGATGGGTTGTATTCAATGACCTGAAAGAAGAGTGGAAAAATTAAAAAGAATACATCAACCTTGATATTATGTACTGTTTGTATTAAAAAAACTCTAAAAATAACTACTAAGACTTTAAAAATATTTCTTCAAAATTATTTCAGGCTACCAAAGCACCTAATAAGACTGAGGTGCTCTGGCAGACAAAGAAAACTCTTATTAAGTTTCACAGTGGTTTGTGCTTCTGAATCCTGTTTGGAGTTTTGAAAGTTCAGTCTAAGTCAGGAAGTTACATATTCTGCATATTGTAAGATATTTATGAGTTGAAATGTTAAGCATTTAGAAAGCTGAACAATCTTGTCTTTATAAATAAATTTGGTTTTTTTCAAATAGCTAACACAAAATCATAACACTGCATCAGTATTTTTATACAAGTTGTATCAAAGGAACAGAAATGCTACCCAAATATGTTCTATAGCTTCACACTGTGGGTAACTATTATGGTTTTTATGAATATGCAATTTCAAGGAATAAATTAATCTAGTGCTTTTCAAAGTTAACGAAAAGCCTGTGGAGTGCTGTTGTACAGTTATCAAAGCCTTACAGGTAATAAGGAGAAAATGCTGCTTCCTGTGCCTTTCTGGTTCTATGTTGTTGAAAATTCGTTGACATATTATTAGGCCAACACATGTAGTTCACTCATTTGGTAGTTTTTAAAAACGGTTTTCTTTTACCTTGAGGCCCAGGCACCCAGAGAAGGAAAAAGGAATTCACTCTACCTAAGAATTCATTGGCAGTAACTGGATTGCTGAAGCTGTTCCAAGCTACTCTAAATCCACCTGAAGAACATGAGCAGCTGACATGACCAAAAATCTGCATTTAAAATTTTTATCTCAATTTAAAAAGAAACACATTAAGAACAATTTCCTCCCTTGTTTTAGAAATCACAAATTGATCTGTCAAGTTTTCTTTGTAATAGCTGGCGGGTATCTCCAAGAAAGAGACTATCATCGTTCACTGTCTTCATAGCTCAATTACTTTTTAACAACTTCTAGAAACTGGAGTGGCTGCAGGAGTAGGTTCTACACCTAAATCTGTCTGCCTGTGCATTAACTACTGGGCCTCTAATCCCTGCCTTCACAATTTCCATCTCTAGACCTGCGTCAAGAAGGTGAGGATAATAATGCTGGCAACACCACAGACTGAACTGATGACTTCTACTGCTAAAAGCTTGGCTTTCCAACAGAAACCTGTCACCCACTTGCTTCCTCTGCAGGTTCAGTTTGTGTAGTACAAATAAAGAGGGAAATAAAAAAGAGCATTGCCTGACATATCACATATCTAAGCTTTGTGGCTAAAGTATGAAGCACAGGTACTTCATCCCACAACTTGCAAATTGTCATAGGAAGTTTAATTACAAAAACCTTTTCAAGAGAGTTTTCTTATTGCTGAGAGAAATTCATAACCTACCGCTTCTCCATATACAGAAAGCAGATAGATGCGATTCTTGACCTTGAGATCTACTGTTTAAACTCTCTTTACCTGAGGTGCAACAGTTACAGCTAATTCATACTCTGATCAGACACCCAGCAAACACTTGGTACAAGCTTTCCCAAATTACCTAGTGGTTCCTATCGTACAACTGCTCCTAACCAGGAGTAAAATGCTTTTGAAGAGCAATCCACATTCTATCCTTCAGTGCTTCAGTGGGTAAGACAGGTCTGTGTTTTATCAGAGGTCTTAATTCTGCACAGTCATAATCCTTCCAAACCCCAGCCCCACTTAAAGAGTATTAAAGTGAATGAATGTTCAACAGCTCGTCCTCAGCAGCCTTCAGGCTGGATACACTGTTCTTCGTCACAAAGACAGTAAATTTTACTGGGAACTCAAAGACCAGTTTCACCAGAAGTGAAAGCTTGAATTCCTAATCTATCGCTCAGATCACGTGCCAACTTGGTTAAAAGTCTCTTTTCTTGCTTTAGAAATGCAAGCAAGAATAGTCCTGGCACCACAACAATTATCCACTAGATTCAATTTAGCACTATTTTATGGATTAAAAATGTTAATGAGTATTTTACAGAGAAGAAAAATTGTCAAACAAATATCCAAAGAACCAGTACATAATGGACAAAAAAACCCTAACAAATGATGGGCCTTGAAACATTTTACAGTCCTTGCAAAAGGATAAGAGAAAAATAAGTGGAATTTGCCTAGAAGAAGCATTCTAGGCCCTTATTATGAATCAACTAATTTCCCATTAAACTAAAATTTAAACTGAAATACCAGTTAACCAGAATGCTGTTAAAATAACATTAAAACTTTTAGACTTAAAACATTAATACTTCAAAATGTGTATTAGCTGTTGCTGTTTATTTGAAAGAGAAATGGCAATTTTAAAAAATCGTGAATTGAGGCAGCAAGGATGACAATTAAATGTAAACCCCTTTCATACACTTAAAAGAATGAACAAGAGAAAGACAATTTAGCGTCCGTTTTCTTTCACATGTTGTACCTCCCATATCCTCTGCAGAATGTAAGAAGCAAAGGGTGGCATTCCTGGAGGTCCACCAGCAAATTCCATTAGCATGGTCAGCAATTTGAAAAAAGGATTGGCTGCCTGCAATGCATAAAAATAAAAATATCTAGTTTGATCTAGTTCATTTCAGACTTTAAAAAACACCCCAAACATTTGCATAAAAACATATTTCTATGAACTTCTGACATGAACATTTACTACTGTTAATCCCTCATTATTTAATCTGTAAATAATCCACACACACACACACATATATATATCTTAATTCTAGAATTAGCCACTTAATTAGAATTAAGACACTTTTTATAGCTAGGCAACATGATCATACTAGATAGGATCAGTCTAGTAGAAATACATAGTTACACAGAAATAACAGTACACATTGTCTGACATGGTCAGACACTATTCTGAACAAAGAGGGGAAAAAAACCAAGCCGTACAGTCTTGAAGAATTCACCAATTTATCCTGTTCTAGATAGATGAAGATTTCACTATGTCAGAGAAGGTATTATTTTGATGTATTTGCATAACATGTAACACAGATCCTGAGGAGTTTACCCAAAAGCATCGCATTTTCAGGGTTTACAGTTATCATTATTATTGACATCCTGTTTTCCTCTGAAAACACCAACATTTTACTCTAACATGTTGGATCTAATATGATTTATTTTAAAGTTTGCTAAGACTCACCCAGCTTTTAACAATACTTCAATAAAGTATTATTATTATTATTATTATTATTATTATTATTATTATTAATTTTGTACCTCACCAAAAATGTCTCTGGTGTGCAAAGCAAAAAAAGCATACAAATTTAGCAAATGTTAGCATGACAGGAGGGAAGTAGACTGTCATCTGATAGTGCCCATTCTATCACACAAAGCAAAGCTGTTGTGAGAATGATTTATTATGTGCTGCTTTTCCAGCCATGATCATGCTTCCTCTGCTAAACACACCCTCAATTTTTCCTGATTATTTTTTCTTTTCTGACAGCGGTAGACAAGAACGTCCCTGCGTGAGCATACATTTCTCCACTCTGTATACATTTTTCATGTGAAATCTATTTGGAACTTTCAATATTTTTGTTATTACCAGGGCAGGAATTTATTCTGACTGAGAAATGTGTTTGCATGCACAGAACTACAAAATAGTGCCCCAAAACTTGAACAACTGACAATAATTACATATATGGTTATTCTACTATAAATGTTTTATTGTTATGAATTTTTTTTAAATTCATATAGGTGGAAAATCTAGAAATATGTTATTTGGCTTTGAATAAAACTTTTACCTTAAACCAGATTTCTCCTTTAGAAAACTTAAAATACAGTGCAGTTAGCCTTCATTTAATGTCACAAAAACTTCCATGGATCATCTTCCATGCAAGATTTTTCATTAGCAAAAGATAATTTAAATAATTTAAAACAGAAAAATCTTAACACAAATTATTTAATATACAGGTAGTACGTTTACATACCTCAGGAGTCAACTTTGCTATAGATGTGAAAAGCATGGACACAATCTTAAAAACAAAACAAACAAAACTCACTTAGACTTGTGCTTATTCAGTTAAAATAATAAAAATCACCCCATTACACTTATTAGATAAGACTTTCAACAAACAGCAAATAGTTTCTGATACTTACATGTTCTGCGAGTCGATTATTGTACCGACACAAACTGAAAATGAGATTGCAAGTTTGCCGGATGTTGATACCATCACGGATATGTTGAAACAAAAAAGGAAAGCCCTGCAACAAATAATAAGATATTAGCACACCCTTTACAATTACATACATACACATACATGTGTGGCTTTTTGAGGCTTATACAGTCATATTTAAATTAATTACCTTTCCTCCCGTTAATGCTGCCATGTCATTTTGTGACAAAGTCAAATGCCTAAAATACAAAAACAACTTTATCATTTTACTTCAGAGATTATTAAGCCAGGTTAAGGAGAAATACAGGACTGAGTGTTAGTTTATATTCTTCAGTATCACAATATACAAGAGAAAATAAAGGTATTGACATAAAACTGAACAAAAATAATAAATATTTTATACTTAGACGAAATAAAAAAAAAGAAATACAAATGTGGGCAACTGAATGTGTTTAAGGATTTAGCCTGAGTCTTTTATTTGGTCAACAATGATAAAGCATTTGCATTTATCTTTTAAATGGTTAAAAACATAATGGGCCCATATACAAGCTCTTTTATGCTGTTAAAAAGCCCACAAAAAAAAAACCAAACAAGACCCCAAACACATAAAATCTCTAATTCCTTTCTGAACTAGCTTAGATTAGAATTTACTTTGGTTTTTCAGAAGCTCTTGCCTTTCTGAGCGAGACTGTTCAACTAGAAGAGCAATCAAGGCAATCATCTTTTCAAGGGCAGCAGGCCTGTATTTTTCTTCTGCTAAAGAAAGTATATCTTCTTCTTCTTCCTCTTCTTCACCTTCTTCCTCAGAAAGTACTTCAACATGTGGCTGAAGGAAAAAAAGATAACTTCCATGTGGACATTTTGAGCCTTAATTTCAAAGAGCCTGTACAGGATTTGGAATATATTCTGTCCTCTATTAAGTTTTTTTGAATAGAATAAAGTTGCATGAATCAAACCAGTTAAACATCTAATCACCTGATTTTTGTGTTGAAGCATTCATTTTGCATAAGCTAAATTGTATCTACAAATGCAAAAAGTTGGTTGAAGTCACTACACAGACTGATATGGTCGTCTATTTAATTAAAAAAAGCAAGTAAACGTAAAAGCTTAAGTTGTACAATAAGAGTAAACAATCAATCGTTACCATCAATAGCATGATGAGGGCAACTTTTACTTGCTTCTATTTAATATCTATTTCTATAATAAACAGAAAACTCTGGTTTATAGCAAAGCCAATTCGGCATTGTTTTAAACTATTATATTCACTCAAAAAAATTTGTACGAGTGAAGCAATTTTAATTTAACAGCTGAAAGATGGTTCAAGAGACAGAGACATAACGATCACATATGTAAAATATGAAAGACTAGTTCTTGTTATACAAGATATTCAAACTTACATTTTCAGGTCCTTTAGTTCCCATGTAGAAATGGACGATTGTAGATATGGCTTGCAGTGAAAGCAAGAACTGACTCTGAAATACGTAGATATTGAATTACTTGAAAATATGTACGTGCATATACATTCCTAATTTCCAAAAAAGAAGGCAAGGCTATACTTACTTCCTCTTCTCCCATTTTGGCAAATTCATAAAGAAAGGCAAAGTATTCTGTGAGATGTTTACTGTGAGGCTTAACACCATGCTCCATAATTGACAAGAGTGTCTTCACGAAGCGCGTTACACAAGAGCGACTGCCAATGTCTTCCACAGGACCATCCATGTCATCCGAACTGAAAACAAAATCCAATTTACATATTTCAACACAATATGTGGAACACAAAATCATCTTGTATCAGTAAAAAAAAAAAACAAAAAACCAAAAAAAACCCAAACAAACCAGAAAAACTTCAGTTTTCTACTCTGACTTATCGTCATATTCAGACCTCTAACACCTTTTCTCATGCCAAGTACTGCCTAGATAAAACACGGCTTTAACTAAGGTAGCATCCATCATTCCAAATGTTGAAAGGTTAATAAAATCAGTATTCTGAAACGATTCTAGTCAGGAAAAGAATTCCTAAAAAAAAAAGTATTAGGGGATCTGCTACTTAAAATTATCTTCTTGATTTGCAT
>VZTO01018513.1:12364-23412 GCA_013400615.1 Syrrhaptes paradoxus | reverse complement strand
AAATACAAATGTGGGCAACTGAATGTGTTTAAGGATTTAGCCTGAGTCTTTTATTTGGTCAACAATGATAAAGCATTTGCATTTATCTTTTAAATGGTTAAAAACATAATGGGCCCATATACAAGCTCTTTTATGCTGTTAAAAAGCCCACAAAAAAAAAACCAAACAAGACCCCAAACACATAAAATCTCTAATTCCTTTCTGAACTAGCTTAGATTAGAATTTACTTTGGTTTTTCAGAAGCTCTTGCCTTTCTGAGCGAGACTGTTCAACTAGAAGAGCAATCAAGGCAATCATCTTTTCAAGGGCAGCAGGCCTGTATTTTTCTTCTGCTAAAGAAAGTATATCTTCTTCTTCTTCCTCTTCTTCACCTTCTTCCTCAGAAAGTACTTCAACATGTGGCTGAAGGAAAAAAAGATAACTTCCATGTGGACATTTTGAGCCTTAATTTCAAAGAGCCTGTACAGGATTTGGAATATATTCTGTCCTCTATTAAGTTTTTTTGAATAGAATAAAGTTGCATGAATCAAACCAGTTAAACATCTAATCACCTGATTTTTGTGTTGAAGCATTCATTTTGCATAAGCTAAATTGTATCTACAAATGCAAAAAGTTGGTTGAAGTCACTACACAGACTGATATGGTCGTCTATTTAATTAAAAAAAGCAAGTAAACGTAAAAGCTTAAGTTGTACAATAAGAGTAAACAATCAATCGTTACCATCAATAGCATGATGAGGGCAACTTTTACTTGCTTCTATTTAATATCTATTTCTATAATAAACAGAAAACTCTGGTTTATAGCAAAGCCAATTCGGCATTGTTTTAAACTATTATATTCACTCAAAAAAATTTGTACGAGTGAAGCAATTTTAATTTAACAGCTGAAAGATGGTTCAAGAGACAGAGACATAACGATCACATATGTAAAATATGAAAGACTAGTTCTTGTTATACAAGATATTCAAACTTACATTTTCAGGTCCTTTAGTTCCCATGTAGAAATGGACCATTGTAGATATGGCTTGCAGTGAAAGCAAGAACTGACTCTGAAATACGTAGATATTGAATTACTTGAAAATATGTACGTGCATATACATTCCTAATTTCCAAAAAAGAAGGCAAGGCTATACTTACTTCCTCTTCTCCCATTTTGGCAAATTCATAAAGAAAGGCAAAGTATTCTGTGAGATGTTTACTGTGAGGCTTAACACCATGCTCCATAATTGACAAGAGTGTCTTCACGAAGCGCGTTACACAAGAGCGACTGCCAATGTCTTCCACAGGACCATCCATGTCATCCGAACTGAAAACAAAATCCAATTTACATATTTCAACACAATATGTGGAACACAAAATCATCTTGTATCAGTAAAAAAAAAAAAACAAAAAACCAAAAAAAACCCAAACAAACCAGAAAAACTTCAGTTTTCTACTCTGACTTATCGTCATATTCAGACCTCTAACACCTTTTCTCATGCCAAGTACTGCCTAGATAAAACACGGCTTTAACTAAGGTAGCATCCATCATTCCAAATGTTGAAAGGTTAATAAAATCAGTATTCTGAAACGATTCTAGTCAGGAAAAGAATTCCTAAAAAAAAAAGTATTAGGGGATCTGCTACTTAAAATTATCTTCTTGATTTGCATGTCAAATTTCCTGAGTTTCAAGAAAGAATGCTGTTAGAGCTAATCTTATTGTGGAATTAAAGAAAGGCCATCTCCTAAACACATACACAGGATCCTGACAAGGCAGAAAAAATGCACTTTCAACCTTATTCATCTACTGGAAGTTGGAACTTATCACTGAACAAACCAAGTGGCAGAATCTTTTAAAGTAAGGCTTCCAGAGAAAATTAAATTCTACTTTTTGCCATGAAAATTTTCTCTTCATGTCCTGAGTTTTGCTATGGCACTATAGTTATTACAGACTCTGCCATTTTTTCTCTGGAAAAAAGCTATTATCACAATCAAAAGCTTAACCCAAGAGATGAAAGAAAAAACGCTTTCTTCTTCATCTCATTATCTATCAAAAAAGAATAAATATTTCATAATTGGAGACAAAGTGACAGTTTTCTCAATAATTATCAGAACAAAATAGAAGCCAATAGTTTTCTTCTACCTTTTGACAAAAACTGTGATTTAGCTATATGATACAGGACTAGACTCTCACCTCCAACTTCTATTACTGGATGTACAAATTTAAATTTGAACCTATATGCCTTTGGATCCAGTTTACAGTTGGATTCTCATGCATAAGTAGAGATATTTACACTTGCAGCGTATTACTGGCAGTGAAAAGAAAGACTGCTGAAAATCTAGTCTAAGGGAACAAATGTTTCAAACAATGTCTCTTCAGACACTGGCTTTTCCAACCACAATAATATTATTAAATAGAGCATTTTGGGTAGAATAATAAAGAACAGTTAAACCAGTACTATTTTAGGTTTACAAGACCATTTTGAATAATTCATTAAACAAAAGCAGTTTCTGTAGTGCATGTCATAAATAGAAGTTTTCAGGTGGTGTTATTTTACCAGTCTTCCATTCCTGGCTGGAGATAGAGATGTGCATGCACTGGCCTCAGTCTCTGTATCACATGAATACACAAACGCTGGAACATCTGCAAATGCATAAGTAAATGAACTCCACATGTTCATTCTTTTGCATATACGTCAATACATATTTTCTAAGCAAAGAATATTCTGTCTCCAAGTACTACTTCCAGCTCTATGCAATTCAAAGTTAAAGCTGAGGTTGAGACCCCCCCCCCCCATAACCCACTTATTAGTGTACTGACACATCATCTTTTAACAAAATAGTCAAACCTTTTTTTTATAAACAGAGCTCATGGAGGGACCCTCAAATCAGTTTTCAATATTGGTGTGTGCTGTATACTAATGAAACATGACTTAAAACTGCAGCTCACAAACGTTATTTTTTTCTTCTATCTCTCTTTCTGGAAATGTTTAGATATTTTTGGCAAACATTCTTTAATTTTGCTTCTGGCTTTAAGAATTTATGTGAAAATTTTAAGGAAATTCCTTCTAGTAATTTTTAATTTGTAAACATTCATCAAGGATTAGAGCTTTGCCTAAGATCTTGCATAGAGTTCTCCTTTGAAATATATTCCTTTAATTATGTGCTGCATACAAAAACTATATATGGTTCTATAAGGAAATAGTCCTTTAATAATCAGAAAAGTTAAACCAATTGAAGGGTTCAGGTAAGATAAAGTAATTGCTAACATTTTTACCTAAATGACTTGCAAAAACAGTATATATGCACAACTATTAATAGCATTTGTATATGTGAATATCCAAATACTACTAATGTAGGGTTTTTTTAATTTTAAACATTGCCAGAAAAGGGTATTAACAAAATTTGTGGCATAATTAAATCTATCTACAAAACCCAAAGGCAGAAGTTTAGAAGTGAAGCATTCCATTAGGAGTATTGAATGTACATAATTTATTACTGGTTATTTTCTGAATGTGTGTCTGGATGCATTATTGTTGAATCAATTCTGAAGAAAAACATTTTAAATGTGAAGCGTTTAAATCTGTAGAGATCGTGTGGGACTTGTAGAAACCTTAACTTGTATCTATTGTGACATTTTGTGATCCTAACTGTACAACTATGGCCCTATAGTAACACTGTTTTTGATTCAAACATTAATAATGCTCCCATGGCCAAATATTTTCTCTAAATCATATGCAAGAATTGAAAAGCATAGATAACTACAAGTATTAATAGAAACTTTCAGAACCATTTTATGTGTCATAATTATCGATTTCTGTTCATGGGTCATGTAGTCACCTGACTTAAAAAGGGACATGTTTTCTTACCTGTCTCACAATCTGATTGGGACACTTTATTAGAATCTGCATTGGCCACCAATCATCATCAGCCATACGATCCAAAAACCACTGCAGAAGATACATACTTTGTTAGTTTCGTTCCAAACTTGTTCTAGTCCAATCTTCTTTTTGCATGATATTAAAGTCTGAAGAGAAATTGATGTTACTATTATTAAGGAATAAGCAAGTATTAATCCAAGGGAAATTTAAATGTCTTCCGTGCATGACAAGAAAGGAATAAAGATCAATAGCAGTGCATATCAATATAAATTTATATCCAGTATATTTTTATCCCTATGTTCTGCATGCCATTATTCAGCTCTCTGGAAGGACATGCTTATCGTGAAAAGTGATGTTAACAGAATAAAAAATGATGCTTACAATGAAGGATAAGCTGAAAAATCTTGGAGAATAGGGATAAACTTAAACAAGAATGTAGTTCCTGAATGAGTTCCCTTTTGCATTTTAAAATGTGGAAAAGCCTTATTACCTCCAGAGATAGAAAATATATAAAAATAACAGAATGATTCATTCAAAGTTAGACGCAGCAAATAGTACAGCTGAGTATTCTGACTCCATTAATTTTGTTTTATTCACAAGGAAAGACACTTTAAATTAAAGAATACAAGCTGTTGTTCCTTTTATTTTATACCTGAGTATTTTTTACTGTATTAAATGTCTTCACTCATTTTAAGCATCTTAGGACTACACCATACAAATGAAACTGTATCACCCAAATACTGAATGTTACATAACAATTTAACAACCTAGAATCAATTATAAAAAAACAATGAATTTAATTCATTCATACTAAATAAGGTCTAATGTATGACACTGTATATATTGGAGTCCTTGCTCATTCAAACTGTCACAGAAAGACTATCACAAAGTTTCCTTCAGTATTTCAAAACTGTTTTCTGCAACACCACAGTGAACTCTTTGGCTACAGTTTCACTGTCCCTCTCCACTTTGTCCCAGAGTCCCTTCAGGCAGTGTCCCCCAAAAAATTATATAAAATAAACCATTCCTCCATTTTTTATCTCCTTCTTCCAGGAGTTTTTTGTCTTTCTACACATTGGATTCAAGATCCTCAGCTTCACAAGAAAGGCACTATATTAATCTGTTTTCAGCTAAGTCTGACATTAGTTGTTCTTATTCCCTTCTGCGGTTCTTCACACTGCACCACAGCCATTAATTTCACTGCCCTCTTCCCTTGGATTCAACTCCAGTCCCTGCCATTCCGGTCTTTAAATATTAGTCTGTCTCTCCATTTCTCTTGTGCAATTTCAGTTACACACCTCTTGATGACACAAACCCGTATGTAATAATCAAATAAAGAGGTTGTGACATCGTGTGTCTTCTATTCTAGCGACAAAATGATTTTTGCCTATGGTCTCATCGCAGGTGTCTGAAAATAAAAGTCAAGTCATTCCCCAGAATCTGCAGTATTCAGGGAGGATGAATTTCATCTCATAGTGCACAAATATGCCAAAGACAGTAGCTCATAGTCCAAAATATTCCAGAGATACGAACCTCCAGGAAAGTTAAACAACATATAGAAAGTTGGTTTGTACTTTGCTGAGTTCCTAAGTCACTTACTTCACAAGCTGCCTGACTGTTATTAAACTGTTTTGTTAACAGTTCAATCCACTGAAGCATTGTAGGCTGTAAAAAGAAATACAGAAAAAACTGTAACTTAAAATAATAAATTGCAACATAATCTTTAAACATTTCTAAGTGGTCAGAACACTGTATCTTAAGAATATAGTTAAACACCGACCACTTTATAAACTAGCGATACGTTGCACCTACTCAAAAATAACAGTACATACGTTGAAACTAATGCAAGCAGTATCTACGCATTTGGACTAATTGTCCAATTACAAATTATTACATATTCTTACTAATCCCAGACAATCTAGAATTACTAACATTACGCCACCATAGATGAGAAAGAAGTAAAATCTGACTGAGAATAAAGACGTTTCAGATAAAACAGAACTTTCTTGTTGTTCATATTAGTATTTGTAACTTAAAAATTAATGAGCACAGCTCTGCTGAGTGGTAAACACTCCCCTCTACATCAGACTTTAACAAGTGCTTGTTAAAATCCAAATCACACAGGAATTTCACAAGATCTGTTGTTCCCAATGCACTGCTGAGGCAAAGTAGGCTAAAACCAGAACCCACATTTTTTTCAATTGTGTTTACTATAAATGTGTTAAATTACACTCTCTAAAAATTAACTTTGTATCATCTATGGTACTTAATACACGTCAAAAACATACTTTTAAAATGTAAAGTATAGATGTACTTTTCACTATATTCATGCAGTTATGTAATGAAGGTTTACAAGTAAATAGAATACCTTTTCCTTTGAATGAATAAATGTCTCTAGTACAAAGGAAGTGCTTAACTGGAAAAAAAAATATTTCACCATTAATTACAGAATGCCTGAATTAAAATGTAAAGAAGGTAAAATTTGAAATAAGCACAATATACTTTTGAAGTACTTACCTTTGCTGTCATCAGGGAAACTGCCTTTGGATCTGGTAGTGTGCTTGGGATGCTACTACACAACTGCCACATAAACCTAGAGTCAGTAATTTTATTTGTTAATTAAAATAAATAACGAAAATCTGCAAGAAGAAAAGAAGTATTAATATTACATTTTTTAAGAAAAACTTACCCAAAATATGTATGTTCAAAAATGTTCTTGTCTTGAAGAAACTGCATGTTATCATGCCATATCCACTGAAGAAAAAATGCTAACATCAGATGCAAGAAAGCAGTTTATTTCACTACATAAGCATAACTTTAAAAGTATTTAAATGCTTGCCATGGGTAAAGGAACAAGATTTTTTTCTTTTGAAAGATTATTCCTGGAAATGGAAACATTTCCTTTATTTTAAAGGACTGGCTTGGAGTTCTTTTTTCATACTAAAGTGAATATTATTTTGGGGGGCTGTATGACTGCAGAATGGAGCTCAGAACCTTCTCCTCCTTCTGTGATCTCAGTTTTACAACTTAATTACTCACATTTTTAGGCTGAAATGTTGAGAACTGGCCCAACATGTTAAAAAAAAAGCCACAGCTTTAAGATCGTATTTTGATGTCTGCAATAGTGTAGTAACTTAACAACACAAAAAGCTCTCTATAAACACATAGTTTCACTAAGTGAGATCAGTTAGACTTCCCAGCAGCCTAGCTAGGTATGTCTAAAGTCGGAAGTTCTGAACCAAAGCCTGATGAACTCTGTGAACTTTTTATAAATTCTTAAAGAGTAAGATTTGACTCTCCAGCAATTAGCCAGAAANCTCCCCAGAGCCTTCTCTTCTCCAAGCTAAACAAGCCCAGTTCCCTCAACCTTTCCTCATAGGAGAGGTGATCCAGCCCTCTGATTTCATGCCAGGTCCCCCTGTTCCTCCTTTCAAAAGTATGTTTTTGACCACATCAGGTTGTAGAATTTTTTAAAAAATAAAAATAGTTTTAAAGTTAACTGATAAAATCTATTATTATTTTCAAGACTGAGAGGAATGAAAAGCACAATCTGATCTGCTGGCTAAGGATGAAGAGTCTTTTTAAGTTCAGAACCTACCATGTGACAGATCATAAAGCAATACTTCTGGCTAGAGGGAGCAGGGAAACTGGCTTTTCAGGTGATAAACAGGGAGAAGAATGTCTCACAAATCCCATATTGGGGATACATCCAGCACAGTGAGATCCTTGGTGAAATACTCTGCTCCTGTGTGTTGCGTTTTCCAGTTCCTCAGACCATACATGGCTTAAATAGTATCTTTATATAAACAGCCAGGTATCCTGAGAGCAGCCCTCACCACTGAGAACAAGTAGATGGAGGTCTTGCTGGTTTTTGTTTTCCCTACCTCTTTTACTCACACTTGTGCTACTCTATGACTATGGGCAGGAAGGGATCATTTTCTGAATGATGCTCCCCATCATAAGCACAAATAGGCACAATCTTATCTTGCTTTCACTTCGAATTTCACAACCCACTAGCAAAAGTGCAAACAAACAGGTGGAACTATTCTCTATCTCCCCTCAAAGCGATAAGTTGCTGAGGAACTGAAGGATGAAAATGACTGTGGTTAATGAAAATACTTTCCGCAATATTACAACTGTTCGGAAAATGTTGATAAGCACAAAACCCAAAAAACAGTGCTCTACCATTTTTTACAAATACAAAGCAGAATGATTCAGATATCTCAATTAAAAAATAAAGGACAGAATGAGAAAATGTCTAAAATTTACATACAATGGGCAGCTTAATTTACTTCTTAGCGTATAACATTCTAAAGAAGATAGCTAAATGAAAGAATTGTTATCTTATCGATTTAAGTTATATTTGCTTTCCTCTGTTTATTCCGATTACTGATTTGTTTAGGATTTCCTATAGTATTTTAAAATCAGTGTTAAAACAAATCAACTTGTACCTCCAGCAATTCTGATGAAACATCAAATTTGTAGTCTTTGCCATTTTCCTCCTCTGGTTCCATCCGTTTATAAAACAGCATGTAAGCACTGTGTGTCTTTAAGAAAAAAAATCTGTGTAATTTTTGCTTTGAGAGATAAATAATAAAAGTAGAAATATAATCATAGAACAAGTGTTTGGAAGAGAATTACCTTTTCAAAGGAGAAGTCCATAAATTTATCAGTAACAGAATCATAAGTTTTTGTCTGTCAAGAAGAAAGTAAAACCATTAATTACAAGATTTTTTTAATGGTCTGGCTATTGACAGTTTGAGATAAATGTGCAAGCAAACTAATTCAGGACATTTACAGAGAGGCTGCCGACAATTCATTTCTTGCTCAAAGCAGTCATCTTTTTTCGTCTACATCAGTCTATTCTGATTTTTCAGAGTTGCTACGCAATACTGTGAGCTCTTGCAATTTCCTGTCTCATCCATCTCACTGACACCTTTTTAGGCACCTAAAGAAATTTTATCCATTTGCCATACAAAATATTTTTTGTTTAATTTCTGCATAGTCTCTTTATCAGATTTTTCTTATCCACAGGACTGTTTTAGTAAGATACTGCATTATGTGTTTTATATAATGATACATAATTATAAAAAATAATGAATTCAAGCGTAACCTGAGAACATTTCAGTGTTGTCCAACTGTTATTTGTATTAATACTCTGTAAAAATATTTGGACTTATGTCAAAGGGTGGTGGGCTGATCCCAAAGACAAAGTATTTAAAAACTTTGCACTACCGACAGCAAACAAATATCAACTTGAGAAACTATCTTCTCACAATAAAAGGAACAAGCAAAACTATTCAAGCATGTAGATCCATTAGCTTGAAAATCACTTACTAATATAAGAGCTCAAACTTTCCCGCTGAAGAACAGCTTAAGCTGTATACTGATCTGGCAGGTTTTTAGTTCAGTTCTGTCACCAATGAAAAAGAATCTGACCACAAGAGATTCACAGACCAGAACTGGGCAATTACTGACACAAGGCACAAAGATCAAAAAGCCCTGTTTTTTCCAGAATAGGCATAAGCTTGAAGTAATTATTCCTTCAGTCAATAGTCTGAGCAACAAAGCCTCCAATAGAAGGATTCCTAAATTAGTTGCATACTCACTTTTTAATAAGTAGATAAATAATATGATGATTAAAAAAATATATATAGCAAAGAAATACCTCTTCTTCAGAGACAGACTTCATTGATTCATTTTGATTCATTAGTAATACCCATGCTATACTTCTGACACCTGCCTTTTAAAACCACATAAAAGTATTTGGATTTGTAGTCACTAATAAAATAATGATAGCTGGTAAAGGAGAAATTATAACCTTTCTCCTTGATAATTTTTACTTCTGTTCTACAGTAAAAGTAGGAAAAAATAGAAAGCTTGCATGACTCGCTTGCAAGCAGTCTCCAAGTTTTTCATCCCCCAAAGGAGGGGGAGACCCTTTGAAGAGATCAATGGTGGAAGAACAGCTATCTTATCTACATGAACATAAGATAAAGTATCACCTACTCAATGATGTCAGAAGTTTAATAAAACCCAGCTAACACTTCTAACTGTTTCATATACATCCACAACATCCGGCAGACCAAAGGTGACCACCATGGAATCTTTCAATAAAGTCTCCAGAACAGATATTGTAAAACTTGACCATCAAAAACAGAAGCTAGAACTTACAGTCATTTCTCCACCAAAACATTCTGAAGCAAGCTGGGCAGAATCAAACGGTTTTACTTCAGCATCATTGAAAAGATACCTGTAAAACAGTAAGCTTTTGAAACAACTGCTGTTTGTCCCCAAGGGCAAACAGAGAATAACAGGCCCCTAAAATGATTCTTCAGATTTAAGTATTCTTATTAATTTCTAAAGTCGTTTGAATCACAGCAAACTAAAAACTGATCCCAACAGTGATTTCCTTTCAATAATATCAGGAAGGCAGAATTTCAGCCATTCTTGTTTTTTTCTTTGTATCAACAGACGCATTATTTTCCTCATTTTTCCAGCCTGACTCTGGTACAGATAGGATTTTAATGTGGCCAAGAAGATTTGCCTTCCCCTTTCCAATCTGAGTGAAATGGAATTCAAAATTAAAAAGAGAAGAATCATTCCATGTAACAGTAGAACTGAAACTGGAAGGAGGCAGAGAATATGGTACACCATTATGGATTCTCTTTGGAGCAGGGACTGGGTCACAAGTTGGGAGTGTGTCAAAAATATTCCAGCTAGCTATTCTAAAGAACAGGAATAAAGGAAATCTTGTCTCTTCTTCCAGGGCCTCAACTGAGAATCTGAGATTGACAAAAATGACAGGCAGAGAATGTCCCTTTCCCAGGCTACTTCCACCAACTTTTTCTTCCTCTTCATGACTATGTATGCAGAAGTTTCTAATTATAAGTGGGATGTCTTAGTAAAAAAAAAAAAAAAGCATATAGCATTTATTCATCTATCACTTATGCACTTATGTGTTAGAAGATCCCGTCTCTTTTTTTTAATCTTTGAAAATAAGGTGTTGTGGGTTAAGTAGAAGAAAGTTAATTTTTTTTTTCCCCCTTGTCTTCATAAATAGCTAGCAAGAAGCTATATTTTGGATTCCTGCTCAGAAGAAAACTGATAATAAGGAACGTTTATAGTTATTGCTAGGATACTCTCAAGGAGAAATACATTCAGCCTCTCTCCTCTCCACAGACAGAGC
>VZTO01018513.1:1835-12292 GCA_013400615.1 Syrrhaptes paradoxus | reverse complement strand
GGAGCGGCGCACCTCCCCCCTTTCCCCCCCCTTTTTTGGGGGGAATCGTTTGTGTGGTTTCTGGGGGTCATTAGCTGGCAACAGGATGAGCCTTTTGGGGGGGCAGTATCATTGTGTATCACCCATTCCCTCCCTCCTCCGGGGTCACTGGCCAGGAGTGGGCTGGGCCTTTGGTCATCAGGTGGGGAGGGGCAGAATCACTGTGTATCACATTGCATATTTGTATATAATATTATTTCCAATATTATTGTAGTTTAGTTATTAAGTTGTCCTTATCTCAACCCATGAGTCCTCTTTGCCATTTACCTCTTTAATTCTCTCCCCTATCATTGGGTGGGGGCAGGGACTGTGTGAGCGGGTGTGCGTGGTTTGGCCCCCAGCCAGGGGCCAATCCGCCAAAAAAGATGTCAAGTATTCCAGTATGTCACTGTAAATTGCATCTAGGAGGAGCTGGATGATAGGAAAAGATCACCAGCTACATAAACTTAAAAATCAAATGTGAAAACAATTCCACACATAGAAAGCACAGCAAGAAAAGATTTAGATAAGCTAGGTATTGTAACATAATTTCTTCCACACAGGATGCAACAAGTTTAAAATTAAGAAAAATTCAAATTGTTATTTCACTGAAAATGGACAAAATTAAAAGGACCAAATTCCACAATCATAAATGTAGCTGTATGCTCATCACAGGTAACAACAGATTTTATGAAGGACAATCTATCAAATCTTACTATTCATTTCTGTAAATAAAACAATTTATATTCATGCCAAGAAACAAGCACTGGCTGTAATGTGAGGCCAGCATGGCATTCTCCTGCTGTCCCTGCGTCCAAAGCACTCCATGACTATTACAACTGTAGTAAGCAACACTGTATGCCAATAAATTAATATATTTCCACCTATCAAATTCCAACATTTTGTGCTTTTGAGGGGAACCTACAGCACATATTTCCTATACAACTGCATCTGACAAAGTCAACAAGTTCTAGTTATATAAACATAAGGATTTATAAAATTTTGTTTTGCTTAACTCACCATTTGTTGTTTTTGTAAGCATGGGGATTGACTATATCTCTGATAAAACTGTAGTAATGTCCACCATCTGCTGTTCCTGTATGAACCGTTACGCCTATCAGATCGTATTCATAACTTTCAGTTTCTTTCAAATATTCATCTTCCTTAAAACCTGAAATAATTTAATACAATATTTAATCACAGTTACTTCCTAAACACCTGAACTTCAATATTACACATTTCCTATAGTTGCACTTAATTTTTTTCTTTTTCAGCACTCCGCTCCATACCCAGAACAAGCAGCATAGATCCCAACTCTTGTGAAACTGCTAGAGCTTTTTTTTGTACTACTGAAGAGATCAGGAATAACAACTATGTTATTCCAAGTTAGTACGTCTTATTTATGACAGCAGTTAGTCAGCCGTTTGCTGGCTGTTCAAGTATTACCCTGCAAACTATGCCAAACTATGTGACTATTTGTAATTTCTCTTACACTTTAAAAACAAATTTAACAATAATTCAAATGGAACAGTATATGAAGAGAAAAATAATTTTCTTTCTCATATTAAATAAAATATGTGACTTTGGGAATATAGGTTGACTAAAACTAATGTTTGATTTTATTTTCTTAAAATTGTTTGCATATGTTATGTATGCAGAAAGTGGTACGCAGATGAAAAAGACAATGCCTGTTGAATTAATGAGGCATACCTTCTTTTCTGTCATTTTTCCCCATGAGGAAATCTTCAGTGTAAGGTGTCATATCCAAACGTAAAGGGAATGAAAAATGTGTATTGACTTTCTCCTTCATCATGGTTACCATATTAAATGTATATCTCATTGTGTTGAAGCTTAGGATACGAGGTAGTTTCTTAAAACATGCCCTGAAGGATTAGAAATAATCGTGATTTACAAGAGCTTAGTAGGCAGAATAGTATTTTCACAAAGATTTTAAACATATTTATTTCAAACATGACATTGGAAATCTGTTGCTAAGTCACACAAACGTAAAATTCAGCTGTCATAATGCCCTATAGCAGGGTAGTCTAACTGGCAGCAGAAAGGTCAAATTTAGCCTATTGAACAATTCTATTTAGCCTATCGTGTCTTGAAAGAAACATCAAATGTACTCATCTGGCATGAATCACAGTTTTCTAAAATGGTATTGTAAAATGAGTCATGAACGAATTTAACAATGCAAATCCCCTCATTAGACAGAGTTACTATCTTGTAACTGACAAGTTTCAATGCAGATCTTATCTTGCATTAAATCCCACAAACTTCATAATAATGCTTTTAAAGTAGTCATTTTAACAGCCAGAAAAACAACTATGGGGTTTTTGATCTCTAAAAAAGAAATTTGTTAGTGGCAATACAAAGACAAAATTTTTATTTAGCTTTCTCTTTATTAACAGATTTTTTTAAAGTATGGAAACATTTTTAAAACTTCACAATTAAGAAATTTGGGTTTATGTATGAAACCTAAGCAATTCTTGCTTAATGAATAACACAAGGACTGAACAACCTCTGAAAGAATTTGATCTTTTAAAAATGGGACAAGTACAGATTTCAAAAGGCAGTAATTTCTACAAATTTATTTTTATTTAAATTTTAAAAATGTCATGAATATTGTACTGTCTGGTTGATCTTTTGCTAAGATACCTTATATTCTTTGTTTTGGAAAATTGATTTCTTAGTTATGTGCTCATTTGCACAGGGACCACATCCTCATAGGCCCACACAGTAACAACCTGAATGAAACCACAGTCCTGTTTCATCTAAAGGAATACTCTTATTCCAACAGTAATTTCAGTAACTTACTAAAAAGAAACATTAGAAATGTTTATTTCTTCTTAATCATACCTTTTTTCAGCCCGCACTTTTTTCCCACAATGCGAACATGTATACATGTTGTCACCTTCCAAGGTATCTTTAATAGTTACTTCATCAAGAGATTCCTACATATAATAAACAAACAAAAAAAAAAAAAAAAAAAAAAAAAAAANGGAAAAAAAGAGAAAAAAAAGGAGCTTACGTTTATCTTAGATATTTATATCTTGTGCTTGCATGGCCTGCTTTACAAACCCCTCTCTTTCAATCTTACAGTAGGTTTAATTAACATTTCCTTAAACGATGAGAATAAAGTTGGTCAAAGACACCACAAATTTTGCAAAAAGAGCATGCACCTGAACTAAGAGAAGGGTCTCACAGGAAAACCACTTCCTAACACAAACGAAAAATTAAGGAAACAATTCAGAAAAATGACACTCAATATTCCAAGCTGCCCCAAGGAATTTGACAGCCTGAAATTCAAATTCCAAGTGTGGGGATTAACAGTTGTTTAAAAAATTCAAAAACCTAAAATTACTTTGGTGTAAATTTTTAATTATCTGAATAAGCAATAGTACATGCATATATCAAATCTTTTGACATTTAAAAATTTATCATATAAAACATGGCCAGAGCTTTTTTAAAACACAGAAGGAAGAAAGTGATTACTGACTGTAAGACAGTCTTATGGTACCACCTAACAGCACGTTCCATTGAAAAGATGAAGCAATTCGACCAAATGACCTAGTAATATCAACCTAGAAATACACCAAAACTAGAGTACAGATACAGAAAGCATCAACATATTAAACAGTGTACAGTACAGTCTCTTATACTTGACTGCACTCATTTCTAATTGTGATCTACGCTACACATCTCAGGCTAGCATTACTTACATAAATATTCTTCATATCTGCCACCTGGCATCTTACTGTATAGAACTCTTCAGCAGTCTGACTTACATGCTCACAGTCCTGAATCACAGCAATGAAACAGAAAGGCAATGAAATAAGTGTTTCTGAGAAGTTAAAAACAAATCTTGAAAAGATGAAGATAGGGAAAGAACACTTACCAAAGAAACAACATTGTTTGTGATAACACCTCCAAACAAACTTTTCACTGTATTTTTCTGTGAAAGAATTGATAAATTCTGTCAAGGAAATTTGAGCAAATCCATAAGTTTTCAAGCTCCCTTTCATTCCCTCTTAATAACTCACCAGCTCTGGAGACATTTCTTCTATTTTTGTTATTAGGTCAGTGAAAAATTCAGTCATATCTTTCTGCTCTCCAGTGTTCAGTGGCTGCTTATCCATGGTATAGGTTTTACAAAAAGGCCTTGGATTGTACGCCTTACATTCACTTTCCTTTAAATTAAAAAAAAAAAATAAAAATCAAGCAAAACAAATCAACACAAACCTTACATTTTTAAATTACACAGATATACTGAACATAGATATACAAATGTCTATTTTAAAAAGGACATACTTTTACATCCAGTATCTCCACATGCCTATTAGGCAACAAAGTTGTTTAAGTGCTTAAATGCTTCTCATTAAATGTAAAGCAGTTGTTACATGATTATCACTATTATGATATAATTATTAAACTATCATTAGTAAAGTATTATTAAATTAAGTTTAATAAATACTTAATAAAATGAATCATTAAACAGCTGAAGATGTGACACATTCAATTTCTACATATCTGTTCAGATACAAAATATATGCGGAATTATCAGCCCATATTTCTGTATTTCTGGGCATTACTGACTTAAATCTTGACAAGTACTTAATTCTCACTGAGACTTCTCTATGGTATAAAACTGTATCATCTAGCTCTTAAATGCATGTGTTCACTCAGAAGAAAGAATCTGCAGTATAAAGCAATTCTTCAGAATACATCGTCCACTCCACTGCCTTGCACACTGGGAATGCAGAACTTACTTATAGCAGAAAGAACTTCGTTCTCGTAAACAATGATATACATACTGCTTTCTTTTAAGGATGTGTGGCAAGACAGTCCTTCCTGTAAATATTACCTTTTTTGGAAGAAAGTATTTCTTCAAGTTTTTAATGGTATGGTATTAATCTTCATATGATTTTATGTTCCTATATTATTTTATGCTTATGCACATACCTACAGCTATTTTTTTCTATGATTCATGGCAGGCACTACATGCTTGAATTCCTTTCCTCTATTTGTCTTCAAAATGGTTAGGAATCTCTCACAAAAGCCAGTGCCAAGAAAAAAACCACTCAGCTCTTCTCAGTTTTCTTTTTTCATTATTTCAGAAATGTTTTGCTATTTTAACAACAGTGAACACCTATGAATTGCCTCAATTTTGTTTGATTCTGGAATTTTAAAATTATTAGTTGCTTTTTAATGCTTTATTTCCACAGATTAACCTTTAAAATACTGGAGCAAGGAAAATTAAATGAACAAAAGTACTATCTTTTATTTTATCACCAGGGAAACTGGGGCAAACAAATTCTTCTTCATATAATCATGGAATCAAGCTCAGAACCTCATCAAGGTTCATGTGAAACAAGATGAATGACAATGGTGTCAGACAGAGACTCATGGCAGAGTGTTTGTTAAAAAGAAAAAATAATTTATTGGAATCCTGGCAGGGTGTTCATATACGGAATCAAAATGTCCTAATGGGACAGCCAGTTGGTGTTTGATGGTGATGGGAGTCTGTTGCTAGGGTCCTTACAGTGGTATCTTCACTTAGACCTGCAGAGACTCCTCAAATGACCATTTTGCTAAATTCTTATAATCCATCTGGTAATAGTACTATGTGACTTCCCCAGCATCTGTGTAATTCATTACTATTGATTTCCCTTAACTAGATACAAAGTATCTCTTAAATATCTTAAATCCATACAAAAGACTGTCCCATGCAGTCATATGTGCAGGAACAATTTCTATTGACCATTTACAAAATTCAATCTGGAAATTCAACTGGACACAGCAGAGGCAATTAGCAGAACTGTCCCAAATTCCCACCTGGAGGGCTCCTGTAACAATCAGTCAAACACTTCATTGGGAAGGTACAGCCAATTACTCAGTTTCAAATTGGTCCATTGTTTCAAGCTGCTCCATTACTGTATCCAAGGATATGCCTGGCCAGGGAGCTCTTGGGACACTCAGCGATGTAGCAACGTAAGCGCACAGGGTGTCCATACAGAGCACAGCCCTGATACTCAGCTACGCTACGACTGTAACTAAAAAGGAGGCTTGCTTTTCATTCTTCTAACTCACTCTATGATAAACACCCTGTGCTCCCCGAATGGTAATGCGCTGGGGGTAACATTTAAACAAATGAAGGACTCTCAGACTGTGGCACCTGAGCCTGATATTCCCATCTATTCACTTCACAAACATTTTTTTTACGAACACAGTAGACAGCCACCAATGTTTGAGAGCTGATGTTTGCTCATTACAGTTGGTGCCCAATAATAAACCCAATCTTCGATTAGGATTTACACTACCTCTTCTTGGAAACTATTATGCCAATGTTTCCTTAACTGATTTGCTGAATAATAGCTTTAAAGTGGGTAAAAACTATTTCAGTTAAGACATTCATTTACAAAACTTAGGCACAATGGACTTAAGCTGCCAACCATTTACACATAGAATGGCAACTACACTTTTCTTGCCTTTTTTTTTTTCCCCAAAATAGGATACTTTATAAAATATCCTCTTTTGTACCTACCATTAAGTATGTAAACATTTTCTGGAGTTCTAGTAGAGTAGTCTTGTGTTTCATATCTTCTGAATACTAAAATAAATTAATAAAAGAAGACTTTTTATTTTGCTTATAACCTTCCAAAAACAGCCCTTAAAAAGATGAAACAATCAACTTTTTAAATAAACGAACAACCGCTTTATTATGGACAATTAAGAAAAATTGTGTACAAGAACACACAGTACACTATTTTCCACTTACAAATTAAGCACAACCTACTCCATTTTTGGCATGTCAACATCTATTTTCTAAAAAATTACTGCAGCCAGGAGCTTTTGGGAATGTACTACGAAAGACTGTAGTAATTTTGGAATTTCTTTTTTCAATTCACAGATGTTGTGGGAGTTCTGATGAACCCTCTATATAATGCATTTAATGTGCAGACCAGCAGCTTCCCTCTTTTATTTTTAGGTATAAATAGCTATTTCTAGATGATTTTAAGTAACAACTACTGATAACAATGACAAAAAATAAGGAGGTCACTGCTAATTAGTTGTTTCACACATTATATATGCCCTGTTGATGTCAGGAACCAAAATGAAGCTTTCTCTTTACAATAACTAGCTAGAAGTAATATTGTAATATTTCTAAAAGTTAACCAATCTATAACAATTTACAAGACTTGCTGTACTTCTGGTAGCATGATATACATGCTCCGGGACTTTATAAACATTCAAGAAGAATGACATTTATTCTAACAAGATGGCAAATTAGGAGTTAAAAAACAACAGCCAATTCAAACAAAGCCACACTTGAATAAATCTAGTTGATAGCAGCAGAAGTATGAGTTTGAGAATCTTTTATCACAATGTCACCTTAAGAACCTACTGCATTAGAAATATATTAAAAGAAAGAAGATTTTTTCTTCAGACATTGGCAAAAAGAATCCAACTGAACAAAAAGCAAACAGAAGTCCAGAAGAAATATTATTTATCAAGAAATAAGTCTTAAAAGCAAGTCAATACTTTCTTGGCATTTGCACTGATTCTAAATTTAAAATTCTACCAAAATGTGCACAAGGAACATTAAGACCTCAAAGCATACCTTTGCAGTAAAGATTGCTTGTCTGGCCTCTGGTATCATGTACAGTTGCTGAATAGTGGATGCCAAGTAACATGTTGCTCCCAGATTGGTTAGACCTACAAATCTACATTCAGCACGAACATCATCATGTGGCCAATAATCCCACTTGTAAGGTGCATGGGAAGCTGGAAAAAATAAGCCATACATGGAGAAAAAATAAATCCAAAGTACAATTTACAGAGACACAAATACAATTAAAAGCTTTATGCTTACATTAATGAAATACATGCTGTTTATGCATTCTACATTTACAGACATGAGCCAGACTGTACCTGCTTTTTAAGAAAATGCACTATAGGTACATCAGAAAAATCACTGGATACAGCAGCAAGCTTTCTAGATGCTATGTAACTTTGGGCTGCAAGTGATTTGCTGTGCTCTCCAAAGCATTATTCATGGCAAGCATCATCTCTTACACTTCTTGTAGTGGTAGTATTACACGTAGTAATGGTCTTCCAGCCTCAAACTGAAGTTTGGTAAAATCACATAGTGTTTTTGGTCATCAAGAGCACACATAAATTGTAAACATGGGCTGCTATGCATTTTTTATACATAAGAAAGGGGTTTGCACAAAAATTACTCATAATTTCTACTACCCATTCCTATGCACCCCAATGTCACAGTGCAAGAAAGCAAAGCAAAGCACCCAGAGACTCAAGTTAGGGAGCCTTCTCTTCACATAACAGAACACAGATTTGGCATCAAAGATAACCACACATGAAGTGAGACCTTTCTTTACAGATGAGACGCTGGTTTCAGAATGACATCTACTATAATGGATGCCAGACTAGCAAAAGATCTTTTTAACCAGAAAAAAAGATGGATAGATGCTTAACAGAGCTAAGTCACAGAAGTTCAGTGAAATAAAGTAGTTGGCTATACACAAGATTGAATAAACTTGGGAACAGTTTTTATAGGAAGAGAATAAATGGTTTTTACTACACTTCAAAGCCATGTATACCAAACAAATCTGTAATCTACAAGAAAAATAGGGGCAAGCAAGAAGTGAATTGCCTAGAGAATCAGACTGAAAAGACATTTAATTTTCCTGTAAGTTCTCTATTGCTCTATATTTCATACCAGATGTAGCAATCTACTTCTTACAGAGCATGGCACTAGACAAGTTAGGCAAGTCTGATGGACTCTTCTTAATAAGCCTTGTCCTGATACGGCTGCCAAGAAATGGGAAGAATGGGTAAGTTCTCCTCATCTGCCAGTCGAGAAGATGGTAACCAGACTAGACAAACCATTTGTAAGTGATTAGTACTGCTTCTAGACACTGACAGGCTTCCTCTTCTGGCATCCCACACAGCAGAATGGAATGGAGAATTAATCATTTAAGCTGCAGAGGCAACTAGATGACACGAGCACTAAATTACAGTGTCCAAAGAAACTCACTGCAGCCTATCTTCCTTGGTATGCAAGTTTGGTACAAAAACTTGCAATGCATCTAGCTTTGCTATTCATCCCCAAGGATATAATTCTCCAAAAACAGTGTGTCCTACAAATAATTGAGCACCTCTATTGCACTATAGGCTCAGATATATAGGAAAAAAATGAGGCAAAAAAATAGTTGGGATTTATTTTACAATCCACAAAAGCTACATGGGTTCAAGATTTAAATATTAAATCCTTAATTATTTTGTCAAAGATTCAAGGCTCATTAAGGATTCCTCTCAATTCATACTACCAACTATAAATTCAGGAAGCTATTCGGCATCCTCTGAACAGATCTTCACACCTTCAGAGACCAGACCCACAAGACATTCTGTTGCACAACAAATAATTGTTGTAATCTTCATTTTGGCATCAGCATCAAAACAACTATTAGCCCTGCAGCTTCAAGTAGGGAAGGAAAGAGTTTTAACTCTCCCGCTTCAAAAAGATCTCAGTAGCGTGACCTCATGTTACCTGGTTACACTGGGCAGATCAGCCAGTTGAAACAAAGCTCTGTTCCATGTTTAACTGCCTAAAAAAGTAATTAGCGTGACAGAACAAGACAGAATCCCCTCCCTTAACTGAAATTCTAAAATTGCAACATCTTAATTCACCCTTTCTGACATCAGGACTCAGCATCTATCACTCTCCTTATAGCTCATCAAGTTGTAATTACAAAGCAAGCAGATGACTTCTTTATACTTCATGAGAACATCTGGAATTATCTCCCTCCTACTTCAATCTGACAAAGGGCTTTCAGAAATCTGACAAGGAATTTCTAAGGAAGATCCTGTTTTCTCCACCCTACGATTTTTAAGTGACTGTCTCCATTTTGATAATAAAAGCCTTCCATCCTTCATATGGATCTTAACTAGAAAGATAAATTTGGGCCTCATTATGTCTATCTTCTTTATTTCTCACTGTCAAAAATAGCCTTTTCTCAGGAAGAGAGGGAAACTTGCAACCAAACTTGCAATATTCATGTTCTATTTCAAGCAAAATAAAACTGAATTTCTTCCTCTTCAAATGGCCGTGCATTTCTCTGTAATCCATCTTCCGACCACGCTTCTACTCCAAAATTATCTTAAACTTCCTAGAAAGCAAAGCAGCTGGTCTTGTTTCCCTCCTTTGAACAACTGCGATGCATAGCAAGGATGGAATTTTCCACCGTAGCTGGCTTGCAAAATAGAATTAGGCAGAAGTTACTTATAAAATGGAATCTAACAATGAGGTTTTGTACAAGTGATGCATTCTTTTGCTAACCACATTAACCTTGAAGCAGTGGTAGAAGACTGATAAAGAGGAACCAGCAGACACCGAAAGTTACATCATGACCAAA
>VZTO01018512.1:0-79060 GCA_013400615.1 Syrrhaptes paradoxus | reverse complement strand
TCCAAATGAGAGGTGTTGTTTCAAAGACAAGAATGGGCTACTTGGCTGAGGAAGGGGATAAAGGAAATTGGACACAAAACAGAGGGAAAAGGAAAGCCCTGATGGCTGAGTTCTGCCATAAATAAAGTAGGTAGAGTGAACATTGGGTTTTTATCAATTTCCAGCCTTCAGCTGCTGCCCTACTCCATCTGTAATGTAAGTCAACCTCTGGCTTTGCAATTGAATACTCACCTGAAGTTATGTGCCTAGTCCGAATTGTGTTGTTCTCACAAGGAATAACCCAATGGTATTCTGGTCAGCAGAGCAGAGATTAGACCAGACATTTGGTGTATGAGAGCCCCATATATCCTCTTCTTCCTGATTTATAACAGGAATCTGAATCAAAGTATTTCTCTCCAGGGAGGAGGCACCTTTGGTCTGTAGGTGAATGTGGGCTGAGGCTCTCTTTCTAGCTTGTTTGATAAAAAAATTCTGGTTTGGGTTGTAGCCTGTATCTTAACCTGAAAAAAGCTGTGCTCTAGACCCTCCTCAAAAAAATCTTTATTAAAGAATGGCTGGGAGACGTGTATGTGTGCAGAAGACACTAACATTGACTGACATTGTATGTATGCAAGCAGGGACACATTTTACTGACAAAAACCTGAATGTCTCCAGGATTCATCCAAGGAGGCACCTTGGAGTTACAGCTGGATTTAAGTGTCTTAAATGGCAGTTAGACATCTAACTGTTTTTCTGGATTATTCATCACTTTTTTTCCCTCCCAGTTTCTCTTTGAATTTCACCTCTCACTGGAAAATCTCTATGTTACAAATAAGCATATCCCCAGCAGCTGGAAGTACGTTACAGAATACTCGCCCTGCAGTATAACAGGTCTTATATAAAGCCACTGACCCAAGAAAAATAAACCTATAAACTTTAATGCTGGCAGGTGGAGAGCTTTTCACCGAACCTGTCTTCTTAGATCATGGATTTTGGCTATGCCGTGTTTATACACTCCTCAGCCATGATACAATATACGTGTATGGGCCACCGTCTATTCCAGGTCCTGTCCAACCAGGCTACAAGGGAAAAGGGTCACAATTTGTCCCCAAACCTCTCAGACCTGGTGGGTATGCTAATTTCTCTCCAAACAGCCTAAAACACAAAAAATCCTTTCTCTCTAGCATATGCACAGTCATGTGGGGACCTACTCCCCCACTTGATGGAGAAAATTCACCTTGTAAACACTTTTGCTGTCAAAACTTGGCTATGGAATCTCTGCCCAAACGCCCCCTTTAATTGCCTTTGACTCTGCTCCTTTCACAGACTTTTTCCTCAACACGTCTACAGTTTCTTCATTGCGTTAGCAGAAACCCTCTGCCAAAGATAGCCCACTGAAGGCAAATGGGAAGAAACAAAATAACTATTGTGGGATAGTGAGTGTGTCAGTGCAAAGAACAAAAGAAGTGGAGCAAAGAACAAAATTAACAGAAGTTTGAACAGCCCTAGAACTGGGGAGGAAAAAGCTTTTCCTCCTTGTTTCTGCGGCAAGTAAAGACTGAGACTCAGACTGACTGTGTCTGCTTAAGCCCCAGCTAAAGATTCTGGGTTTCAGAGAATGATTCCAGCTCTATTAACTCCCAAAAGCATGTAAAATCAATGTTTTGACTTTGGAGTGCTTCTGTAGGTAACCAAGATATACACAGTATCCTACACAGGACAACTGGGTGCTGAGTCCAGCCTAAGCAATGTTGGCCCGTAGACAAAATGTCTAGGGCCTGAAAGGGGTGATAACCTGAGCATAGTTATGTTCAGTGCACAGCTACTTTTCTTGAAAAATAGATGGGAACTAGACAAACATCTTTTATTATATTGCTCTGTAGCTGAGACACGGGTTCAGACCCACCCCAGTCTGAAGAAGTTTGAACCTCCTGCTCTCACCCTGTATAAAAGTACGCAAAGTATTAGACCGCCAACAAAAGAAGATGTGTGTTTTTCTTTTGTGCATACACATGTACACGCCTTTGCACACACAGGTGCGTGTGTGCACACAAACACCCAAGTTTATCTCTGTACATCCACAAATGGTGCTTGATTATGAAATCATGCATTAGAATCGTTCATTTGAGAACTGTGGAAATCCGTCCTTTTGGTCGTTTCTTTCTAACACTTGTAAGAAATGTTATATTTTAACTTAAACAGGACTAAACACAGCTCCTAATGAATGGCATGGGACCAGAATGGTGACTCTCATGCTGGGAGATGTGTACAGACAATGCAGGGCTAGTGAAAGCAGCGTAGCCCAAGGCTCAAGCTCCAAACCTCAGCCATGGCTACAACCAGTCTCTCTGCTGAGGTTGCTCCCATCTGCCATGAATGCAGCAAGAGACTCTCCCTCCCTCTGACACCTTCTTTCCTCTCCTGTGATGTGGTGGTGGCAAAACTTATGTTCCCACTGCTTTGGTAATGTGAGAAACACCTAAAATCCTACAGCAGGTAATAGGAGATAGGGATTAATATCTCATACCAAGAGACCCTCTAACTCCATCCCTCTAGGAAATCTGTACCATCTAAAAATCAATCGCATAATCAATGAATAGATGGCACAGGAACGAAATTGGACATGGACATTCGTTTATTTTTGTCTGTGAGAGCTGGTAAAGAAGGTTAGCTGGAGCCATTCATTCTCCCATCCCCAACAAATGCCCCTTTCAAGAATGACTTCTGCACATTCTGCCCTTACACCAATTAGTTCTGTTCTCATGATGAATGAATGGCAGTTGTGATACTTGTTGAAAGAAAACCCCTTTAAGTGATTAATCTTTAATAAAACTTAAAAGGCTCAAGCATGTTCGTATGTTATTTGGAAAAATGTGGTTAACAGAAGTCATTGAGTGGTAACACCACCTTCACTTAACTAAACATGAAATCAACACACTTGGTGGGTTCAGGCCGAGTCTTCCCAGAGCAAGATTGTGCTTTGCAAAGGCTACACCCTACCTGCTGGTGTTACTTGGTAAGTCTTGCTGGAAGCATCAGCAGAGAAACCATAAGATCGAGTGAGGGGAGGATAGGGCTATCTTTTTTACCGTCTTGTATCCTGAAGGTCTAAAGGCCACAAGCAATATGAGAAAGGGATTCTGTGCCAAATATAGCAAGAGTGTGTTTGTGTGCAGCAGATGCTAAAGGAGCAGGGTCTAAAATAGGTTACATGAATAGCATTCTGCAATTGCCTGTTTCTTCCCACTGATTCCAAGGAAGCCTACTTCAGAGGCAAAATTCTACACTGCAAATTTTTAAAACTGAGTAAGATGATGCTCTTCCCTGCTGTTTTTTGCACTTTGTCCTCAGAAAACAGAATAATTTCAGTCATAATTGCTAGTGATTACCAGCGATCACTCTCTCGGTAACTCAAGTTGGAAAAAAAAAGAAAACAAAACAACAACAACAAAAAACCACACAAGAAATCCACCAAGGAAATATACACGTAAAAAAAAAAAAAAGTGTAATTTGTCTGTTTCATCTGTTTTATTTAGACCGTAAACTCTGTGTGTATATCAGGGCAGTAAAAGCTCACTGTGTATCTGCAGATTCCATTGCACACGATGCTTAAGTCCAATGCAGTTCAACGATGACTACCCTTATAAAGTCATAGAGAGTGAAGGAAAACTCTGCCTCAAAAGATTGCTTTGAAGTAAACTTTCAGCCTGACAGTCAAAGTTGGTCTGGTCAAACGACGTAAAAATAATATCAGAGAAGAAGGATTCAGCTAAAGATTCTTACTCACTTATTTTCTGTGTTTTTATTTTGTAAGAATGTTTTGGAGAGTGAAATTTTGTTTTCATGGAAATCTGAGGAACATAGGGATGCTGCCAAATATCTGCAGATTACATGCCCATGCTGAAAGCTCTAACACGTTGTATTGAGTCAAAGTAGAACAATAATATATTGTCAGAAAGGTAATGAACATGTGAAAACACAAATCAGTCTCCATTTCAAATAACTTGCAAGCAATCCATTCCCAGACACACACACACACACAAATATGCCATCATCAAGCAATTTAAAATAAAACCTGTTTAGGAAGAGCTTCAATTCAGAATCCATAAGTAAAATGTCATGAAGTATGACATATAAGAGTTTCATCTGACCTTAAAAGTTAAACTCAGACAATTATTCCCCAGGACCTCCTCTGTATTTAGCAAAACAGTAGTTCAGCTAATTCTAGAAATAGTTGACTTAAACACTGGCTTTAAAAGACTGAAGAATGCAAATAAGAACAAAAAAGTACAGATTCAGCCTTTAGGGAAGAAAAAAAAAAAGAAAAAAAACACAACCAAACGTTGCTGCAGAGAAAAGAAATATAATGGGAAGATCTTTGACAATGACAAAAAAGGTGAAAAGGATACTACAGACCTGTAAGACAGGAAGCCAGGATTGTATGGTCACTGGAATGCAATACTGTTAGTTCCTGTGAGAAGTAGATGGAAAATATCTAAACTCAACCACAGCTACAAACATCTGGATGCTCAGCTGCCCTGTTGGCTGAGAGGAAGCAGGTGCAGTTGTCGTCTTGGTCTGAATTAGCCCTATACTGTTCAAGGTAGACATTACTGGAAGAGGCTAACAGCCCCCAAATGGAAACATGACCAGTCCCTAGACTAGACAAGACTATCTGGATTTCAGTGGGAGAAATGGAGCTTGGGTACAGTCAGCCACAATAAGGATCTCATCCTTGGAGATCATAACTTTTTCCATACTCTCTTTCATCAGCGGACCCTCTCCCTTGAGCCAAGTAGAGGGAGATGAGAGAGCCTCAAGATCTCTGTGAAAAGGAAAGAAACTTAGCTGGCCTGTACACGGCAAGGCTTCAAGTACTGAGGTGTGCACGGACAGGATGCATCTGTTCAGAAAGAAGATTTGTAACTAACAACATTGTTTCGGTCAACTGAACTGGAAAAAATAGCTGAACTGTATAAGTGTCTGATTTGTGAATAGCACGGTCTTACTCCAAAGGGAACTATATGTCAGATGGTGTATGTTAATCAAGCCTATTTCTATGGATAACTGTGACTGTACATGGAAACACTAAATGCCCTGCCTTGGGTACCAAGTACCTGTGGCACTTAAATTACTGTAGAAGCCACCATTAAGACCTCATCTGTATCATTTACCTATGTACAAATTCAAAATTAAACAGATTAAGAGAAGGTTCACCAAAGTCTGGATTTAAACTGGAGAGGGCAGATTTAGATTAGATATTAGGAAGAAATTCTTTACTCTGAGGGTGGTGAGACACTGGAACAGGTTGCCCAGGGAAACTGCGGATGCCCCATCCCTGGAGGTGTTCAAGGCCAGGCTGGATGAGGCTTTGAGCAACCTGGTCTAGTGGAGGGTGTCCCTGCCCATGGCAGGGGGATTGGAACTAGGTGATCTCTAAGGTTCCTTCCAACCCAAACCATTCTGTGTTTCTATGATTGTATTAAAAGGTAGCTGCACATGGAGCATCCACCTTTCTGAAAAGGTTTTGTTTACCGTAGGATTCAAAAGGCAAGGGAGAGGAATATTAAGGAAGAGAAACAGTTTAAATTAGCACAAGAACACATGGATATAATAAACTGCCCATGGGATGTAAGATGTGTGATGTTAGAGTCTGAAGTGGCTTTCCAATAGGGATAAATAAACAAACAAAACCCCAAAATAATTCCCAGTAGCTTTACAATCATGCGTAAGAAATTAATAGGAAGTGAATATAAAACTGGATGCCCAGAGAGCAGAGAACCCAACTGCCTTGGCTCAGAAAAAAACATTTAAGTTCTGTTTCTAGCCTTAGACTATAGGTCTCAGTTGTACCTTCAAGTTATTTTTCTTCCCTAAGGATTATGCTAAGAGTCACGATTCAAAAGGCTGCCTCTGCAGCTTCCAAAGAACATCAAGAAATGTAATAATAGACCTCTCTTGGATAACTATCCACAGGTGAGAAAAGCAGTATTACCTAACTCCTGCTTTGCCCTTCTTCTTTGGGAGAGGATGGTAATGATCACAGGGTAGTAACTAACACGAAGAAGTCATGAAATCTGACCAGAAAAGTGCTGTTAGTGAAGAGGTAAGGTTCAATTCTGAGGCTCCACTCCTAGCTCTAAGACACATGTAATGTCTTCAGAATGTTAAGTTAGGAATAGTTTTCCATCAGTCAGGAGGTTATTTGGGACAGTCACTAGCCTAATTTTGGATATACTCAGCTGAGATACGAGATGACCTTACCCAGATCTTCCATCTTATCCTGTCAGAATTTATGTATGACTTTCTTGACCAACTGCAAATGTCCTAGAACCTATGTTACTACTTACTCTTGGATTTCTTCCTCTAGAATTTGGCTGAAGATTGGATGAAGATATGGACAGGTTATCTCCAGGATATGAGCTTATAGCAGCTGCTGTTCCTGCTCTTTTGTAGCTCTGCTTCAGCATATTGCTCTCCTTCTTCTCCGTGGTCTACTGCAAGCATGAAAGTTATAAATCAAAGTTAATTTTTTTCTATACAGCAAGCTAAAGCATGCATGTAAGTAGTTACTACAGAGCAACTGGCCAACATAGGTCAACCTAACTTCTGTCACAGTAACTGATTTCTATGTCCTATCTTCTCATCCGAAATCTGATACAAGTTAATTCAGGGCTCTGCTGGAGTTTGTTTGATTAAATGTGGAAGGACATTAAAATCACAGGCAGCTAGCACTGCCAGCAATCACTGTTCTCTGGGTACCACTGCCACCTGCTCAGAAGACAGATTGCTATATTCAGTTTGACATGAGACCTCTGCTTTTCTTCAGCTCTTTTCCCTCATTCATTTGCACTTGAAGTCAGAAATCCGTGACTCTAGTTCTGTCCTAACTCCACCCCAAAAGCGACGCTGGCAGTTTAGCAGCTTACTGCTGTTTTATGTGAGCAAGGTTTTGTGGAAACATATACAATTTAGGAAGTAATTTTGGCAAACTGACTGTTTAAGACAAATGCTCCCCAAATTGCTTAAAAATTGCATTGTGACTAAACCAGGACAGAAAATAACGGTAGCTGAGACAAGGCCAAGTCAAAGAAAATGCAGACTGCTAGCAGCTATTTCCTCCTCTATGAAATATGATATCTAATATTTTTCTTTACATAATCCCTGGCAGTTAGGTCAGTGCTTTTACCTACCTTTTGCAGATGGATATACCAGAGCAGAGAATTTATCAAGTGAACAAAGCTATAGATGAGTACAGTAGAAGCGGTTGGCCTGATCCCAGGCCTCTTCATTCATAGCCCCTTTTTCCTCTTTCTCGGGTAGAAAGCACAATTTCAGTGATCACATTCACCATTACACTGGTGACATTTTCTCGTTAGTTGTTTCAGTTGCTGGTGTTCTCTGATCATCCTTATTACCACAAACTGAGCAGAAATTTAGAGTTCATCTTTTTCTTAGAATATTTTCCCATTATCTTCTAAGTGAACAAACAGGAACTTCTTTTAATTCTTTTGGCTCTTCCAGCCAATGTTTCCATTTTGGCTTCTTAGTATTATGCTTATATTTTGTGATATATACATCATCTTAAAAATTCCTCTGCTATTCCTGCTTCATACATTTTTTTTAACTTGGTACCTTTGTCAGTTTTATGATGTCTTGAACTGAAATTCAAAAGTAATGTAAACTGGAAATAAGGGGGTTTTACTAGTCTCTCATGCCTCTCTGTCACTCTCTTCCATTTTGGAGAACTATCAATTTTTTCCTTTCCTGTGCTTTGTTGGCTGTATTGACAGATTAATTCCTATACCTCGCTGCATGCTAGTCTCACCCTGAGTGCTGCCCTCTTTCATAGGACACTTGGTGACTGAGTCTGAATGAACCCAGCCTTCACTGCGTTCTCCTTTGCTGAGTCCATCATCTACTGTGAATCTTTTTGTTTGTTTGTTTTTTTGGTTTTTTTGTGGCATGCACATTCAAAATCCTCACCAAGAAACTGCAAACCCAATACTATCTCTGAAGAACATATGCCCTGTGTTTTGGGTTAGTGTGTAAGGGTTGACCCAAAGCAGATTGGGATCAATGGGATCTGTCACCTGGTTTAGCTGAGTGTAGTGCGGACACTAAGAAGGAAAGGTAGCATTATATACTTATTTAATTGCCAGAAAAGTCTCTGTTATGTCTACTAAATAGTCTAGAGTTGCCTAACAAAATGTCTGCGTGAAAAAAGTGAAGTCATAAGATGGTGAGCTTTAGCACTGAGAGGTGTTCCCTTTCCCACTACAAGAATGAGAACTATTTCTAATGCGATGTCAAAATCTCCAGTTACTGTTTAGTAACAGTAAATAAAAGCAGTAACAGCAAATAAAAGACTCTGTGGCAACACAAATATCAGAAAAGAAACCACAAAGATTCCTGATATAGTCATAAAAGAAAGAAAGAGGATATATACTTTTTAAAACAGCATTTAACTAAACTCACCTTTACAAAAGTATTTAAACCTCAAGAGAACTATTATTCATGTTGAAATACTTGTAGCATTATTTTCAAACATCAGTGCAAAACAGCATCGTACAGAGGTTTTCAGATTAAAGTTGGTTTTTTATTTCCTTTAAGGCAGAAGCTCCCAAAATCAACGCTTTAACTGGAGAAAAAACCGTGAACTGTGGAGGATTTCAGCTGCTGCAAACGGATAAATAATGACTTTAGCTACTGCCGGGTAGGAAAGCAGAGCATCAAGAGGGGTTTGGCCAGCAGGTGGCGAGTTTTCTTCAGGATTGAGCTTTCCAGAAAAGATTTTATGGTCCCGCCTGTTCAATAATGCCCTGACTGTATTATTCCTGCAGTTTTACATACAAAAGCCTATCTCAAAATAACCTTAAGGGTCTGACCCCAAACCACAAATGGCAGGAAGTTCTCAGTTAGGGTTGAAACTCTGTCAGTACTTAACCTTCCCCTTGGGCCAAGGTATTACAGCAGATTTGGTATTTAAGGATCACCCGCTGGCACAAAGCCCCCCTGTTAGATGGCATTCGTTTCTAACACTTCAGCATAGCTGTCTATGATAGAATATTGTCTTTCTGACTTGACTCGTAACTTCCTTTTCTTTTGTGACTTTTAGCTGATCCTTCAGTTTTATTTCCATGTAGTTTCAGTGGGAATTTATATCCTTTTTTGAAAGCTAATGCAAAAAAGAAAAAAAAAAAGAATGCCTTTTTTTTCTATAGTGCTGGTACATATTTAGAAGCTGCTAAAAACAGGAAAGACATTGTGAGTGATTATACGACTAAAATTCTGCTTTCTTATATATTATCCTCAATTAACCTCACTTTAGGGTTCCTCTAAATAATACATTCTTGCCAGATCAGTATTTCTATGTATTTTAGCCAGACACTAGTTCTGTTTTAGAACAATAATACTTTGAGTTAAAATAACACCTTTCCACTGAGCACAGGCCAAGAAATTGAATCTGCAATGATACAGTACTGCAGTTGTTAGATATTACTGTCACTGTAATCACAAAAACTCATGTAGATTCCTGTGGAAGAAAACTGGAACCCCACGGCTGCTTCAAAGACATACAGTCGTGTCAGCAGTGTATATGGCTAGGGATCAACAGGCCTCTGGCAACCATCATATTATAGAAGAGGGGGGGCCTAGATGTGACTTAGAGGACTGAGGACTGATGTCATTGGATTAAAAATGTCCTTGTCCCCTGTGGAGGGTTGACCATTGCATCTGCCAGCAGTGCTGGTCAATTAGCTGCAGAGCTGCAGCCACATGAATGGGGAGCAGTGCTGTGGTCACTGGCTGTTGACGGGGAAGGTGTCCCCAGTGAATGTGCCTCTAGTCCTGCAATGGGTTCCCCTGTCACTGTACAGGAGTCCCAAATACTCACTGAAATAGTGAATGTGCCAAACCTGTTTTTAAAGTTGATCCCCTTTGACTGCTGGGCCAAGCTCTGACCTTCCTTGAAGGTTTCCCGAGGCCCAGGTGCAAGGTATTTAAAATGCCATCCATGTTTCTGAGCTGTAGACTGTGAGACAATATATCTGACCCAGCAGAGCTGCCCCCAGGAGCCGCTGCAAGGCTGCAGAATGGGTTTGCACAGGATCGTCACAGCCTTCAGTGCTGCACATTTCTTTATTCTGTTCGGAACAAGCATGGCAAGTGGGTGCATCAAAGGAATGGAAACAAAATGCCCCAATTCTTACAGCACTGAGATGAGGGCCAGAGTTCTGTGACACAAACACTGGTCAAAACTCATGCTACTGCATGTGGATTGAATACGCCTTTGGGCCCTGGTACCCAGTCTGTCAGGGTGAGGAGATACGAGTATTGGCAACTGAATGTGTTTAGAGCCTGCTTTCATTACTAATCTCAGGATCTATGCAGTGAACAAAGCTATAACAAGGTAACAAGATCCTAAATAATTAGGATATAAGACCTGGAGTCCTGTCCTGTTTGTATGGCTATCTCCAGCCCTGTTAAGCCCAAAGGAGAAGCTGAATTGCTGACATGAAGTGTCATGTGATAAATCCTAGGACAAGCTTTTCCAACCACTTCTTGCACAAAAAAAAGGTTTCATTTTTAAGTTGTAACAAGATTCTTGTCATGTAGGTGATCTATCAACTACTGCAGATATGCATTTTATTCACTACTGAAGATAAAACCTGATAAAAATGCGGAAATAGAAGACACTCATAGCCATCCCACTTACCTTCAGGCAATGAATTGAGAAGCTTAAAATAGGGACCACTGCCTCTGTGTGTGTGCTGGCATATGGTCAATCTAAAAAAAGAAAAGTTTCTCTCAAATATGAATCAGATCTCAGCATGGGTTGCGTTTACCTCCACACTCTGAAGGATGTGGGAGCTAACACTTCTAAATTAGATGCAACAGTTTAATTGGAAGACTAACACATATGGACTGAATTACAGGTATTAGTGAGATCAGAGAAGGAGTTTCCTCTGCTTTTTGAGAAGTGCTGGATTCACTGGAGGTTACCAGCCCAATGTCACTGTGATGAAATCCCTCAAGTGGAGAGAAACCTTGTGGAATCCTGATTCTAGTCCTGTGTTTGAAGACCATGGCAAGAAAACGTTGTCTTCATTCCCCAAAATTTATATGCATTTCTTTTCTAAGTGTGCATATATATATGTATACATATATACCTCTAATTCCATACATAATTTTTTTTTACCACCTATAAATAGCTCTTTCACCTCTGGGACATATTCTTTGTGATCCTTTTTCCTAGCCAAACCTAAGCTGTATAAATTGGAGGTTACCCCTACTAAGTTTCCAGGCTAGTAGAAATATATATGGTACAGCAGTAGAGAAAGGACTTCTCTGTAAAACATGTGGCATAGGCATAATCCACAGCAAAATGATGTGATGTCCAGGCTTTGCTGGCATTCCACTTGAGCTTCCCAATTCACACTAGTCTTCGTCTCATAGGCCCATTCTGAGCTCATGTCACCAAAATGTTTGGCTCCTATGGGGTCATTAAATCCTTACTCAATTTCCAGCAGATATGGGAACTGTATGCGAGCAAATGTAATGTACACAAATCATTCCAACCACCCTTGTATTAAATGAACTTTTTTAAGAAGCTGGTTTTGACCTGATAGAATATAATGGTTTCAAGGGAACCATATAGCCATTACAATCCATCATATAAATGAATACTTAGGGACACCTAAATCCAAAGATTATTTGACTGTTATACATATACTTGCACAAAGGGGGTTAGAGGATGGACCCCCTCAAATCTGCAGTGAAAACATCTGTACTTTTGGAAATTCTTCTTAAATATGAACACTTATATAAACTTTCTCAGATTTCCAAAATGAGCGGCTCATTTTAAATCAAAGTGACCCCCCAGCATCAAATTACATTTTGGATTTATTGCTAGCAAATTATCAGTTTAGAAAAACAAAGGGGTTTAGAATGATAAAGTGTATTTTATATGACCAGTTCTGATTGCTGACCCTGACTTCCCTATAACCTGATGGGTTTTCATGTGTTATTAATTAATGTGTACTGTACTCCTTTAACATCTATGGCAGATACTGAAAAGCTGAGGAAAAGTGAGCAATATAAAATACAAAACTGTTCTCCAAACCCTGCTTTTGCTTCCTTTTGTTGCTCTCTTGTAATGTAAAAACAGATAAATGGTTTCCTCTTTCAAATACAACAAAAAGAAATGACTCCTGGGAGGAGTCCTGGGATGCCAAGTTTGAGCCTGGATTGAATTTTTATGACCACTGTAAGAACTCCTGAAAATAGGAAATCATAATGGAAATGCTGACTCTCACCGCAGCGGTGTGAGCAGCACCACCACGGTATTATTAGTGATCTAAAGGGGCTGGAAGTTAAAGTGGAATCATTTACATAACCGACTTCACATCACTTTGCAAACAAGGGGTGGGGAAGGGTGGTGGTGGGGGCTGGAGAGATCTTGCGCTTAATTAGCTGCTTGCAAAATCCATTGTGATTCTTGAAGAAGACAAATCCCCTATCGCTCTATTCCGTGCTCTGGAGTTTCTTTTCCAGTCCACACAAGTTGCTGGCAGAGGTCTGGCTCTGCAGGGTGACCAGCCCACGGTGTGACACGGACACGGGGCCGTGCCACGCCGTGACTCCCTGCGCAGGCACGGGGGGGGGGGGGGGGGGGGGGGGGGGGGGGGGGGGGGTGAGCTGCTCACACCCCCCGGCGGATCGCACCCCCTCTGCAGTAGCTCGCTAGCAAAGGGCAGCGATGTATTAAGGAGCTGGGTCACATCTCAGCACCGCACTAAAAATCAAGCAAACGATTTCCCCACTCGCTAACAAAATGGAGATGCTCCAAAGTTTGGCTTTAATTTCCAGCGAGACTCAGAAGTAGAAGTTTAAAAAAAATGGCAAAAGTTGGCAAAAGAACGTTATATCCCACGTTCTGTATTTTGGGGGATGGAGGCGGGAGCTGCTATCAGAAAAGCATTTACTCGCACCGCGGGAGCAGTTTCCACCCGCCTTGTTTACCGTTATTCTTCCGTCTCTTGTCATTAGCAGGTATTAAAATAATAAGGCTCCATGGGACCTGAGGAGCGAACTGGGGGCCAGGAGAGAGGAGGGGGGACCAGATTCGGAAAAGGGGTACGGGATTGCCCGCCCTGCCGCCGGCTCCGCGCCCTCCGCCCCCGCGCTGCCCGTCCGCTCTCCAGGCTCAGCCCCGACGGGCCCGTTTCCCTTCCTGGCCCTTGCTGGTCTCCTGTTTCCATCTGAGTCCGGTTTAACCCGGGGGGGGGGGGTGGTCAGAGCCCGCACACTCCAATATTTCACCGCGGTCAACACCGAAACCGCAGGAAGAGGAAAAGCCAAGCAAAGAGAAGGAAATCAGTGGCAAAAATAAATAAATGAATGAATATATAGAGATATATATAGATATAGATATAAATATAGATATAGCCTCCAGGTGCCACTGATAACCAGGGGGCCTGTCTCGGGGGGGACACTTTGCCCGGGGAGGCATGAGGGCAAGTGGGGAGACTGCAGTGCACTTGTGCCTGCTCTTTCCTGCGCCTGTGTCGCCGGGGCTGGCTCTGTCCCTCCCAGAGAAGCTCCGGGAGCGCAGAGATTTTTGGAAACGCCGGAGAGCAGACCCGGCTGCTCTGCCCTGCTCCCAGCTCCCTTCCCGGAGCTTTGGGAACTGCAGGGCTGCCGAGCGGAGGCAGCTTTGACCAGCCGTCCTCCCACCCACTGCCGCGTTGTGGGGGGTGAGATGTTTGCTGGATTGCGGGGGGCGAAGCAGCCCCTTGAAACCCGCCAAGCAAAGAAACCTCCCCGCCCTGCCCCGCCGGACCCGCTCCTCACAGTCCCAGCCAGGCGCCTGAGGATGGTGCTTCGCGAGTGTCAGGGCTGTTTCTCCTCAATTCAAAAAAAAAAAAAAAAAAAATTTTAAGGGACAAACGCCGTTGTCCGGTGAGGAGAAAGTCCTACGGAAGCAAAAGGGAGTTTTCTCCCGCACATGGCTACGGGATGGGGCCGGGAATCGTTATTCTGCAAAGGTTAAGTGGGTCCCGAAGGTGCAGCCGGGTGCCCCAGCTGAGGGAGGGAAGAGGAACATCAGTCAGGCTGTGCAGCCCTCTCCCAGCAGACATATAGGTGTATCCAGGGATGCCCGGCATTCACACGAGTTTAAACCAGAGGAGAAGCGATCTCCAGTACCTGCGCTGCGCAGGATTAGCCCTTGAACCCAGAACTCGTTGGAGATGAGGTGACAACCGCAGCGGGCTCCCTACGGGAGGGAAGGGGAAATGCCCTCAGATGTGCTCCCCACGCCCCCAAGTCTGCTCTGCAGGTGAGACACGAAGCCCCCCCCTCCCCCTTTTTCCGCCCCCCCTCCCCGTCCCGGGCACCAGCACCGGGACCGGCGGTGCGGCGTGGCGGGCTCGGAGCGGGGACCCAGACCCGGTGTGGTGGCCGGCTGGGGTTGGCCAGGACGCTGCTCCCCCAACAAAGGGGGGGGGGGGGAGGGCATCACCCTAGGGGGCCTTCACCTTGCAGATCCGAGGGGCAGGATGGGGACGAGGGCGGTTTTGGGAAGCGGATACAGGTGGGAAATAGGGATGGGGGCTCCGGTCTCACCCCAGATTTGTCTGGAAACGAATTGGGTTTCGCTGTCACGTCTAAATTCTACAAACGTGGCTGGCTTTGGGAGCAGATGCCTTCACTTTTTACGAGTGTCTTGAAGTTGTAACATTCCTAATCGACAGCAGATCTTCGCTGTGGAAAAGCGCAGCGTATTCCCTGCGTGTCAGTGCTAATCGCGGTTTTGTATCCCGTTCCCGGTATTAGGTTCCCCACCGTTACAAGTTGACATAATGCAAATTAGCAAGGGACATCATAAAAATCCATCTGAGAATAAAGGTTTTGGAACAGCCTACACTTCATAACTTAAACACCAGATACTTCAACCAAATGCACTTATAAAGACAGTTAACCTGAGACTTCGGTTCAATCGCCAGCGGTTGACAAGCCCAAATATTTTTATTTTTTAACAAATACGTAAATATCAGACTGTACGTTATCCAGGCAGCTTCCAGCTACAGCTTCCAGTAATACTCTGGGATGGAATAACATCCCAACGATATTGATTATAAACTGTTTTCGCGTGGGAATAATTTTCTATGTCCCTCCCCCCCCCCCAGACACTGAGAGCTTTTACTGCCCTTTATTTCGATGTTTAAGTATTTATTTCGGAATGACGGTTCCTGTCACTGGAAGTGCAATTTTTTTTTGTTGTTCCCTTAAAGGCAGCACGTGCAGATATCATTTCTGTTGTTCTGTTTACCATCTCAACTAATCTGCTACTTCTCTAAACAGAATTGCGATTTTTGCTTTATTAATCCAAGCACTCACCCCCAGCTATACCAAGATTCTTGTTCTGGGAAAAGAGGAATCTCCAGTTAGAAGAGCATATCTCCAGTCTGTTTCTTGGTTTGAGGACACTTGGGGATCCTACATTCGTGTTCTGACAACAGGACTTGAAAATTATCTTTGAAAATGCAAACTTATTCGAAGGCATCAACTTACAGTATCAGGCACAGGATGATACTCTCGACTTCTCGAGCCCCAAAATAGGAATAAAAGTGCTAGGTGGTTTTTATTTTGGGGTTGTTGTGGTTTTGGTTTGGCTTTTTTTTTTGGGGGGGGGGGAGAGGGGGCGTAAAAAGGAAGAAGGAGCGAAAGAAATAAAATAACAGCACGAAACAGAGAGAACTGAAGAAGCCGGGATGGGGGAACGTTTTGCGTCGCCTTTGCCTCATAAAAAAGCTACTCGTTTAGAAAAGGAGAGAATGAAAATCTCTTCGCCTGCCCAGAGCAGGGACCAGTATTGGACCCCAGGCTCTCCTCGGAAATAGGGATGTTTGGGGGATGAAACAGCAGTGCTAGGGCTTGCTTCGCCACGCTGCTGTCGTACTCATCAACGGTTATTCTTTAAAATGAGAACACAGTGTTTTCTTGTTGCTGTTTTGTTAGCGAGTTTTTATTTATTTATTTATTTGTTTGTTTTTCCTTCGGAGATGGGCAAAAATCCGTGTAACGACGGCAGTAACATAAACAATAAAAAAACACATGCGTGTCCTTGAACACGGTACCATGTTATCCTGACGGATCTGTCTTCGCTAGCGTATTATATTACCCTGGTTCCCCGGGACGATGTAATACATCCAAGCAATTTTTCTCCCTTGCCGGATCTAAAGGAGTGTGAATGGATGGATGAATAGAAAAACAAATAAGCAAGGAGATTATGGCCTCAAGATTAACTATAACGCACGTTTAACCTTTTTCTTTCGAGGGTTATTTTACTTTGCCTGATTCGCCCGGGTAGTTTCACTCCCCCCGGATCTAAGCAGCTCTGTGGCTCCCGATGTGCGGGGGACCCACGGGACTTCGCACGGCGCGGAACCTCTGCTGGGATGGGGAGAGAGACAGTCCCGGGCCGTGGGAGGGGGAACGGGAGGAAGGCACCGAGGTCAGGGGCTGTAGGGCGGAAAGTGAGGACTGAGAGAGATGCTAGGGCAGCGGGAGGAAGCGGCTCCAACCCGGAGGTGGACCCCTTACAGGTAAGAGGGTCCTGGGATCCTCTCGGAGGCACTTCTCAGAGAGGGAGAACAACTTGCGATCCCCAAATCCCCCCGGAGGGAGCAGATCCCTCCCTCCATCCTCCCCCCACTTTTTTTTTTTTTGGTCTTTTTTACTTTCTTTCTGCTTTTCTCCCCCTCCATCCCTCCCAGCGCAGGTCCCGGTGAGTCCTGTCCCGCGGCTCGGCGGGGAGGGGGCGCAGCGGGGCCAGCCGGGAGCGGAGCGGTGCGGAGAAGCGTGGAGCACTGCCGAGAAGCGTGGAGCACTGCCGAGGGTCGGGCCATCGCAGGCAGAGCGGAGCTCACTCCGCCACGGCGGCACAGCGCAAAGCTAAACGGAGAAAACCCCTCCAGCACCCCACCCCCCTATCCCCCGGAGAGCCCCTCCGCCCCGGGGGGCCGCGCTTAACGGTCCTTGGGGAGATGCCCCGCGGGAGGCTGCGGGAGCAGGGCGGGAAGGGGGGGGAGAACGGGACGAGATCACACGTTTGCGGGCTGCGAGCCTCGGGGCTGCTTCGCCTCCAGGAGAAGCGGGTTGAAAAGTTGGTTCTTCCCAGCCAGAAACTTTCTCCCTACGTGCGCATGCCCGGAGTCTGGTGGGAGGTTGAGGGGGGGAGCTGGGAGGCGGAGGTGGAGGGGGGGGGGGGTTGAAATAAGGAGGAGGCTGGAGGGAAGGGATCGGTTCAGTCTGAGCTCGGCTGCTCCTGGGAGCGTTTGCAGCCCGGCACACGCAGCCGGCGCCGGGAGCAGGAGGAGGGAGAGCCCCTCCGGCGGCATCAGCCAGAGCACCTGGACACCTGGCCCCGCTGCTCGCTCGGATCTGCCTGTACCCGCTGGAGGAGCAGTAGGGTGGGGTGGGGACAGAGCTGTGCCCCCCAGGGCCAGCAGAGACACTGACTTAGCCCAACCTCTTTTTTTTTTTTTAATTATTTTCCCCCAATTATTTTTTTCTATTATTTTATTTTGCCAGCTCTAATTTAGCCCAGGATCTTTTAACTGCTGCCAGCGGTGGAGCACAGATCGGGATTAGGTAAATAAAAAGAACAACTCATTTTGTTTGGTTTTTGTTCTGCCAAGCCTCGGGGGTTGGGGATATCGATCCAAACACCTTTTCTCTCCCTCCTTTCTTCCTTTCCCCCATCCCTTTCCTCCATCCACTGGATGGTGCAGAATAATTGGGGAAATTGTGGTTCTCGTGAGGAGTACTGTTCTCCGTGGGGCGGGCGGAGGGCTGGGGGAAGCCTCCACATGGTACTCGGATATTTTGATGTCATTTAAAAATTTGTCTACCCCTTACGAAGCTGTTTATCCCCCCTCGCGGAGAAGCTGTGTTTTTAGCCCGAGCTAAAAATGACACATGCGAGCTGCAAAACATAAGCCTGAATGTCCTTTATGGACTTGAACGTTCAGCTTCTCTCTTCTCCGTTCTTTCATTTTCTTTCCCTTTCCTCTTCTTTTCCGTTCTTTCTGTTCTTTCTGTATTTCTTTATTTATTTTCTACTCCATGTTTAGTGTTTTAGGGTCCGAGAAGCCTTCTCGGTTTCCTCCCAAAGCCATAACAGAAATGAATTTGATGTTTATATTTGTCTGAATGGACCGAACCAAGTTCAGCGTAGGGAGAGACTGAGCTTCTCTCGAGGCCGAACCTATAAAGTGTCAGTGCAAAGCCGAGGATTAGGGTATAGTTGTTATCGTTGGCTTTTCGGAGGGAAAACTATAAAAACCGAGTATTTCGGAGATTACCGTCGCTCTGCGGGAGTTGTCCGATAAAACGCAAGCAGGGCAGGAGGGGGAGAGCCGGGTCCCGGACAGGTGCACAGTAAATTCAGCTTAGTAAATCCAAAGCCAACTGAGAAAAAGGGGCAATCCCTAAAACAAGGCTGAGCTCGGGACCCCGTGGAGGCAGCACCGCGCAGCGGAGCCGGGCTGCGGGTGCCCAGGGCCGGGGTGGCCGGAGACGGGGCCGCCTGGGCCGGCGAGGCCGGGGGATGCTCCCCGGTGCTCTGAGAGGCCCGAGGGGGTGTCACCGCAAAGGTTTTTGCCCCCCCCTCCCCCCCAGCAGTGTCTGTGCGTGCTGTGGCCGCGGGAAGAGAGGAGTACAGAGGGAAGAAATCCTCCCGGCCGCTGGGAGAGGGGAAGAAGGATTTGTTCGTGCGCAAGGGAAGGCACCGGCTGTTTCTCTAGGGAGAAACCGAGAGTGAATCTTGTGCTGGGGGCCTTTCTGCACCCCAGAGGATTAACCCCCCCCTCCAAAACCCCCAAACCAACCAAAAAACTTCTGCAGGGAGAGGATGGAGGAGCCTGGCCCCTGCTGCCTCCCCGCCGGCACCCACCCGCGGTGGGGTTGCGCTCCCGCCCGCGGTCCCCGCAGACACTGTCCCACCAGGACCCGCACCCGGGGATATTTTTTTTTGGTTGTTGTTGTCGTTGTTCTGGATAAAGTCTGCCCCGGGCAGTGTAGAGTTAACCCCTGCAGTCGGAGCCCGGTTATTTTTATTATTTTTATTATTGCGAGACTAGAATCTGCCGCATTCATCTGCATTCCCAACGGTGGTCTGGAGAAACTTGTCAACACTGATTTCGTGATAAAATGTGAATGATGATTTTATAAGGATTGAGCGGAGATATCCAAGGCACATGCTGACTGAGTCCTTCCAGTCCTCATTAATGTTAGCAATTAACTCTTTCACGCTCAATTAGTCCCGAATAAACCTGCTTTAATAGATTCTGCACACTTCATTAATACTTTGAATAAATCTGTGCTGAACAATGCACTTTATTCCTCAAGAGCACCACGCTCTAATAATGCGGAGTGAAGGGGCAATTTTATTCTCTTTCCGACTAGTTTCCTAAACACAGATAAAATTGTAAGCTCTATTTCCTCGCTTAAACTGATAGGATGGGAAAATGTCGTCCCCTCAAAGGGGACAAAATAAGTAGGCGACCTGGTGGCAAAATGCTGCGATGCAGCCTAAAGGACAGGGCTACCAGACTTTAAAGGATTCAGGCAAAACAGGGGAACTTTTTTTGACAGATGAACCTGATTGCTGCAGTTTGAGGCTATTCCAAGAATGCAGCATTTTATGTCCGCTACTTTATCACGTTTGTAAAAATAAGCAACGTTCTCAGGGTAATTTACCTCCTCCATTCTCGCATGTGGAACTAATTAGCAAACCTCATTATTTATGAGTCAGGTATTTAATGTAACAAATATCCCTTTCAAAGAACACATCGGAAATTGATAATTCAAGGTAGAAAGGAAAAATACCTACTAGCCACAAGATTACTTAAAAATCCATTTGATTTCTCCCCTTCCTATGCTACCAGCAAAAAGCCGGGTGAATTTTGGTTTATTGTTATTTTTTTTTGTAGAGGGGAGGTAGAATTTAATCTGGAAGGTTAAGATTACAATGGTTTTTAAACAATGGCAACTAGACAGCAGCATTACCGTATCTTCAAACAGGACAAAGGGTAAGAAAGCTGGAGACAGATGTAGTCTTTCAAGTGTATGATCGTATTTTGCAGGGTAAATTTATCTTGGCACGAGTGGGTTTTGTTTCATACAGAACACAAGCGGTTTGTTCCTAATTACTCACCGAGCTAGTTTGTGTTAAAAAAAGAAAACCCCGCACAGTTTAATTGTGATGGGTGAATTCAAGCAGAGAACTCGTGGGGTCTTCTTCTGTAAAAATAAAATTAGAAAAAAAAAAAAAAGCCCCGATAACGATCTGTTTACATGAAATAGAATTAAAGGTGGAGGTGACACCGAAATCAAAGAAACATTGATCTCTCTGCGGGCAAGCGGGAGAGCTGAGAGTTCCTGCGCTGTGAAACACGGTCGCTTTGATGTCTCGAGGAGAGGGAACTTCTTTATAAAATACTCTGCTCTTCATCTATATTTTTGACTATCCCGGTCACACAGAGCAAAAGTGTAGTTTACATTTCTGGAAAAGCGCCAAGAAACTTGTAGTAACGTGAACACTCTGCTCCCACCTCCCCTTTTCTTCTTTTTCCCCCCTCTTTTTCTTTTTCTCTTGTTTTCTTTCTTTTCCTTTTCTTTTTTTCCCCCCCCTTTTCTTTTCTGAAGGGTAAAACTGCTTTAAGCAAAAAACCCTGGGCACGATGGATGCTATTATGACCCGACTGTATTTCTCCTTGATTTCTGCCCCGTTCTTCGTTTGAGAAATCGAAAGAGAATTTTTTTAAATGTTATCGAGCAAGAATTTACCCGAATTGACATAGTAGCATTTTGCATATATATTCCACATTAAATTCCTTCTAAGGGTACGAAGAAAGAAAGAGAGATAAGCCCAGAAGTTAAGTCAGTTTGCAATAGCATGCTTGAGAGATCTAGGGCTACCTAGACAGGAAAATAGACACGGAGCCGTTGTGACAGACAGAAAAAGACATTCCAGGTACCCGGACAAGAGTGTTTCCGTGCACTTTATTCTCGGGGTCATCGATTGAGGCATTTGTGCTGCAAAGTGGACATACCTCGTGTCTGGGCAGTACTAGCAAAATCGGCCCTCAATAGTTAGGAAAAAAAAAAGGGGAGGGGTAGAGAGGAGACTGTAATGTGTGCATTTTTTCAGTCAACTACTGTCCAAAATTTATCCAATTTACAAAGGCAAAATGTCACAATCTCTTATTCTGGGTCACTGTGACAGAATTCCTCTAGGGTCCGAGTCTCCTTTATTGCTGCTGATTTATACAAAGCGGTGTGGAAAGCGGACCCGGTGTGTAGAGCTGCTCAGAGTAAGCTTTTCCCTCTCACACACTCCTAGCCGCAGCTCCTCGGTCCAGGCAGCAGCCCACATATAAATCAGATTTGTTTCCCTGGTCTTTAGACCTCTTCCGCCAACGGTTTCCACCCCCCCAGCCCTCCAGCCCAGAGGGACAATTACTGCTCTGCAGCACTTTGCTGCCTCCTTTTTTCCAGAGGAGCTTTACTCTTCATAGGGAGATGAACTGACCCTCCAGGCTGAGTGCTGCAAAAATCCTGCTCGGAGCCTGTGGGGATCCTACGATGACTCAGCAGGAACCCTATAGGGGGTCTTATGAGGCCCCTATGTGGATCCTGCGGGAAACCTGCAGCAAACCCCTGGGATCTTAAGAGCACCCTGTGGGGACCCTACAGGGACCCTATGGAGATCCTGCCAAAAAACAGCCCCGCTGAAGGCAAATCCCAGAGTTTGCTGGGGGCAGGGAGGGAAGTGAATATAAGCTGTGGGCAGTGGAGTAAGGAGGAGGCACTGTAGGTTTGAAGTACATGACCCCCTCAAAAGCAGTGGCTGTTTTCTTGCACTTCCAAAAAGGGGAAGCTGTGTCCCCACCACCAACACTTGGGAGGTATCTCCTACCAAATGGTTGACAGCAGCAGTGGCTGAATTTGCAGTCAGGGCCAGATGCACCTGGATGTTGTTGTCTGATAGCATTTTCCCCTCTGCCTTGTGGGGTGGAATGGGTAGGGATCCAGCTGGGGGGGTTGGCGGGACCCTGAAACACAGAGCCAAGTGGTGGCATCCAGCCCAGGGAAGGGCTACAGTCCTGTGGCCCTGCAGCTGGTGGGCTGGATGTCCCCACAGGAAGGGTCCCTCCAGCCCTTGCCTTTTGCCTTTTGAGAGGTTCTAATTGATTACCTAGATTAGGACGTGAGCTTGAAGTCAGACATTTCCCCCTAGGGAGAGCAAATGGCACTTCAGATTTGTCACCTGGACTCAGGATTTTCCCATTTCTTTTTGCAGTACACAAGAGGGAAGGCTGCTGAGTGTTTTTCCCCACCCCCTCAAAAAAGAAAAAAGTTCAGGGATTTTCTATTTTTGTTTGAGGATGGATTTGCAGTTCTGAGCACCCAGCTGCCTCCACCAGCCCAGAGACAGGGGCTTGGCTGAGGCCAGACTGAAGGATCTGAGCAACCAGGGTCAGTGAGCTCTCTGCTCCCCCTCCCTGCCTCACTTCAAGGGTCAGGAGTAAAGGTAGTTTTTGTGGACAGACATAGTGGGCAGTATCCCACCATTTTCCAAAGGCTAAGGGCACCCAGGAAGGGATTTTAAATTACATGGTAGAAACTTGAATTCTGTGGGCCAAAACAGCATCTCTTAACTGTCCCTGCACAGAGGATCATCGGAGGTCTACCTGGCACAGGGATGATGTTTGGGGGGGGGTGAATGATTGTGGGCACAAATTCTATGCGCAAGGCACAGGGAGAGTATGGAGACCTGTGGGGATACGCTTGCAGCCAAGAGTTGGTCAGGTCTCTCCAAGCCCAAGGGACACTTCTCCTGTGGCTTTGGAGAAAGGCATTAACAATGCTTGAGGTGAGAAATTCCCTTTGCTCTTATCTTCATATAAACTCACCTCTCCCTCTTCCCCCCTCTATTTTCCAGATATTTTCCTCCCCTGTTCCCAAGATCCTCCTCCTGAGCGGCCACCATGGGAAGTAAGACCCTGCCAGCCCCAGTGCCTATCCATCCTTCCCTCCAGCTCACCAACTACTCCTTTCTGCAAGCCTTCAATGGGCTGCCCGCCGTGCCCTCTGAGCACCTCTCTAACCTCTACGGCTTCAGCGCCCTGCACGCCGTACACCTGCACCAGTGGACTTTGGGGTACCCTGCCATGCATCTGCCCCGCTCCTCCTTCTCCAAGGTGCCCAGCGTGTCAAGCTTAGTGGATGCACGGTTCCAGCTGCCGACCTTCCCACTCTTCCCACATGTCATCCAGCCCAAGCAAGAGGCCACCAATGTGACCCTTAAAGCCAAACCCCGCTTTGACTTTGCCAACTTAGCGGTGGCCGCCACACAAGAGGACCACTCTAAACTGGGACAGGCAGACAGTCAGGGCTCACCCCCGGGTCTGGGCTCTTTGCTTGAGGTGACTAAACTCTCTCCAGAGAAGAAACCCACACGGGGAAGGTTACCATCCAAAACCAAGAAGGAGTTCGTGTGTAAATTCTGTGGCCGGCACTTCACCAAGTCCTACAACCTTTTGATCCATGAAAGAACCCACACTGATGAACGGCCCTACACATGTGACATTTGCCACAAGGCCTTCAGAAGACAGGATCACCTGAGGGATCACAGGTAACAATTCTTCTTCTTTCCTTTTTCCCTTGTGTATCCATACTCTCCCAGTTACCCACCTACACTTACGTAGGTGCTTGTAAGAAAAGTCACGTCCCTGGTCAGACGGCAGTGTTCCCTCTAGGTTTTTGTCTGGCCAGTGCTGGTGGACGAGGCCAGATAATTCACTCTGGAGACAGGCCTGTTGTTGTACTCACTCACTCTGCAAAAATGACTTGCAAAGCCTCCTTTGTAGCTCCAGCAGATGTTTTCACCCTCTATTTATACCACCTTCTCTCCTCTGCCTTTGTAATCGTTCTGAAGTGTCATAAAGACACACAGCGTGGTGAACTTAAAATCAGAGTGAAGCTCTTTATCCCTAAGAAAGGCACCCTTGTAAGCCTCCGACACTCTCCTCTCTTCTTGCACACACACACACACACACACACGGTTGCGCGAGTGCCGCACTCCGGCACTCTCAGTCTCAGTAGTAGATGAGAAAAAGTTCTGGTGCATTCTCCATTGGGTAGATCATTGCTGAGTTCAGTCCGGTTATTTCTGACATCTTGACTGTTTTTCTTTCCCTAGATATATCCATTCTAAAGAAAAGCCTTTTAAGTGTCAAGAATGCGGGAAAGGATTTTGCCAGTCCAGAACACTAGCTGTTCACAAGACACTGCACACGCAAGTAAAGGAACTGAAACCCGCCAAACTTAAGTGCTGAATCTCCATCTTCTATGAACTTTTCTTCCCCTTCAGACTTTACACCAAAACCAGAGCAGAAACAAAACTTTCAGGATCGGAGCACTGAACTTCGCGTTTTGTTTTTGTTTGTACTTTAACAAGCAAAATCTGCACCCTGCCCCCCTGCCCAAGCAAATGACTTCCTAAGTTGTGGGTGAAAAGATTAATTTTCATTTAAAATATACATTAATGACTCAGAGTGCTAGCTGACTTGTGTGGCTTTGATAAACTTCATGCCAAAAGGTGGTGCTCACGTGTTGGACAGGAATCTCTTTAAAACCAAACAAAAACTCACACCCCCTCCCCCAATCCCAACAAAAAAACCCCAAAATCTTAGCTTCCAAAAGTATTACTTAAAAAAAAATCCAACCTCTTATTTTATACTTTTTTTTTTGACTGTATAAAGCTTCTTATTTTTACACTTCAGGAAATACAGAGAATTCTGGAAGACAATTAAGAACTGAAAGGATGGTTTCTCATCACAGCACCGTTAGGACAAGGAGAAGGGCAACTTGCAAATTTCATTTGCTAGTTTATTTTCTGAAAAGGAGAAGAAAATTAATGTTTGGAAACGACCTAAATCTCTCAAGTGGGGAGTCCTACCGTGTGTTAGAAAATGCATCCAGATCTTAGACCTGTGGGTGCCCGGTGTTTGGGACAAATCAGTGTTCATGGGACATGGAAACTTTTTTTTTGCCTTGTGGTCTAGTGCTGTGAGGAGGTTTGTAATTTGTGGACTTATTTTTTAAAAAAACAGAAGAAAGAACGATGGCAATACGTCAAACTGACGGCATGCACAACGTGGTTTTCGTGGTACTTTAAAGTCTTCATGCGTCCTGATGAGAGAGAACAAATCTCAACCTGAGAGCGTATTTTTTTAAATGCTGGCTTTCTGAACAGTGTACTCAAATTAAGAGACATTCCAATAAGTTTTGTTTATAAAAAAAAAAGTTGTATGGCTGTTTGGCACTTTATGCTGATTATTGGTAATTGACATTTATCACTGGATTGTGTGTGGTTTTTTAAGTATTAAAATAAATCGTTATTTTACAGGCAAGTCTGCATGGACTACATATGTGTTCATTCGGTTTCTGGGTTTCTGCTCTCTTCCCTAGCAAAATCTCTCCGTCAATATTCAGAGCCTTTTTTTTTTTTTTTTTTTTTTTTTTTTTTTTTTTTTTTTTTTTTTTTTTTTTTTTTTTTTTTTTTTTTTTTTTTTTTTTTTTTTTTTTTTTTTTTAGCTAAGTTAGTAATTCCTCAATGTTTGTTTCTGCCAGCCTTGGAAAGTCTGGATATTTCCTTTACACATAAGCTTTCCCCCCTCCTCATTTTCTTCCCCTCACCCTTCTTTTTACTCTTTTTTTCTTTTATTTTAAGGGTCTTCAGGGAGTAGAATAATTTTGGTGCTAGTGTGGAGAAAATAAATCGTCTTGGGTAACTAAACCTTGGGTATTAGCTGATAAGATTAGGTGTCAGAAGTGTTATAAAATAAATCAGATGAGTAATGGGCAAACCGCTGCTACTTTCACAGACCGACGGCGCTGCGGGGAGAACCGCCTGCGCACCCCCTTCCCTTCGCTTGTCAGGAGCGGGCGTTTTTCAGTCGCATCTTCGGCCGGTTCAACGCTGATTGGGGCAGCTTTGATTCCCGGCAGCTGTCTTAGATCAGAGATGTTTATTCCGTTGAGAAACCGCTTTGGATAGAGACGGGGGAGAGAGCTCAGAGCTGGGGGATCCGCCTGAGCCTTTGAAGCGCCTCTTGCCGTCTTTTCTTGTCCCCTCGGCAAACCCTAAACCTCCGTCCCCCAGTCACAAGCCAGTGCCCCCCCGCGATAAAGAAAAGCCTTTTGCAAATTAGGGCGGCGACACGTCCGAAGTGACATCCGATCGACCCCTGAGGCTCCGGCGCTGCCGAAGCGCGGATGCTTCGACGCCGCACACCGCTCGGTCCAAAGCGGTTCCTTTTCCCTCTTCCCCGCTCCGCTTTTAGAAAAATATTTCTTTATTTGGTCAAGGAATCCTATCAACTACAGGGGAAAATCTGCGGTTGTAACTCATTTAATGGAAGGGGAGGGGGGAGAAACCTCTCGCCCCCTCTTTTTAATTGGACACCGATTCGGGCGCATCACAACTGATTTAAGCGCACTTGCTGGACGAGCTGCAGAGCCCACCTTCAGGACAGGGAGGCCCTTGGGAAGCGCAGGGTGTGGAGATGATGCCTCTGCGTGCATCTAGGTCCGGAGGCTGTGAGAACGGGCAGAGTTTGAAGCCGGCTTGCTTTTGCTTTACTTCCCACCCGTCACTCGCTTTTCCGCACCACGTAGAGGCTTCTGGCTTTCTCTTAGAAAGCATCTGAACACCAACCGCTAGGTACAAGCGAGGAGTGCGGGGGTGAAATCACCCAAACCTGCAGGAAGCCTGGGGCTGGCCCCTCCGCACTTCCACAGCGTGAAGCCGCCGCCGCAGCGGGGTGAACGCGGAGCTCCGCGCAGCGCTCCGCCGGCCGCGGTCTCGGCGGGAGCAAGAATCCTTTCGCTGCGCTGAGCCCGCGTTCCCGAGAAGGATCCGGCTGCATTTTCCCGGCAGCGTTTCTCGGAGGCAGTTTGAGCTTCCTCTGAAGGTTGTCTCCCCTCCACCCCACCCCTCCCCGCTCCTCCGCTGAGGTTTAGCTCCATCGCCTTGCGCAAACCCAGCGGGAGCGGCTGCCTGCCCCCGCGTTGGTGGCTGCCTGTGGAGGTCTCCTCGGAAAAGGCCAACCCCCCCGCCAGCACGCCGGGCGGTCCCCGCCTGCCGCCGCCGCATGCCGCTGCCGGGACAGGGGCACGGCATCCCGCGCCTCTCCGGGAACGGACCTGCAGCCCCGAGCGCTCACACGGCGTTAACTTGCAGCCCAAGGGCTGGGTGGTTCATTCCCCAGCCCCCCAACCCTGGTGCATTTCTTCTAAAGGGAGATTCAGAGAGAAAATCGCCAGTGAACTTCTCCATCCCTCTTTGGTCGCTCGTGGCACAGGGTAAAGGGATAGGGATGCTCCTGGGGTCCTGTCGTGGAGGGAGAATGTGAAGGGTTCTGTGCTTGGAGACACAAATTTTTCAGGGGTCATGACTACGATGCAGAAATCTGAGTTGGGTCCAAAGGGAGGGAGGAAGGGATGCAGGGAGGGTCACTCCGCTGAGGCTTTCCCACGGTCGCTCCATCATCTCCTTAACACCGGGATACCAAAACACCCATGGTGAGGTAAGAAACCGTGTCAGTTACTGGTTCCTGGGAACCATTATAACTGTGGGGTCGTGAAGGTGGAGAAACTGTTCCACCCAGCTGGGCATGAGAAACGTTTCATTTGTAAGGCTGAAGCCTGGTGATCTGCGTGCCAAGAATTTCCTTGGACATGTATTTTTTTATGTGCAATTAAAAAAAAATCCACGGAATTGACATAATCAGAATTACAGATGTATTTAAACTATGTGGGCATACTAAGCAAAGGATGCATGCACAGCCTCTTAATGTCATTTGTATTACACGTATACGTGTGTGTATTTCCTCTTCCCAGAAGGCTGCTTTCGACCTCATGCAAACAAAGGCTATCTCTCTGGTCATGCTCTCAGCTGCACTGGTGAACAGTTTGCCTGTTCCCTCCAGTGTTTTGAATTTTGCTAAGCAGTATCAGCTCAGTGATTCCAAGCAAAGCAAAGAAGAAATGAAATCACGACAGCCAGAAGAGATAAGTCATACTAACCCCCAAAATAAATGAAAGGAATTAGATGGAAAATGTGCCTTTTGAATCAGGATCACAAATAATTTAAATGATTAATTACCTCCCATTTCTTTCTTTTTTTTTTCTTTTCTCTCTTTGCATGTATTTTAATCTGACATTCATGTAGTGTATAAAACTTATTTGGGCCTCTGTCTCCCAATTGAGAGCTGATTCTGTTTTCACAGTTGCATTTTCATCATAAAAACATAATTGAATGGGAGTTTGCAGGAGTGAAAACCAGGGCACCTGACTCTAGCTGTCTCTTCCTGCAATTTCTTTCAGGGAAACAGATTTTATTTTTTCTTTATTTTTTTTTTAATCCATTTCCAGTTACAGGAGAAAATGTAAAGATATCTTGGCACATCTCTTTCTCTTCCCTTCCCCCCCCCCCCCCCCCCCTTTGCATTCCAGTCATTCTTTTTTCTGTCCATAAACTGTTACTACTCTGCAAGAGCCTGATTCTGCACAGCCTACTCAGCCTATTTTTTTTCTTGGATGCAGGAAGAAATCCTGTCAGATGAGGTCTTCAGTGTACATTCATGAAACAGAGCAAAAGTCTCTCTCAGAATGTGCACTGGAACAGCAAATAGTTACTTTTCAGCTGTGGATTACATATGCCTCTGAAAAGGGGACCACAAATCATTGGGTTTTTAAGGGTTCCGCATGAGTTGTTTATTAATCCCAGTTTCCCTAGGGATGGATTAATCCCAGCTTCCCAGTTGTGTGGCTACAGACAATGTTGATGGGGTTGGGGGCGGGGGAGAAGGGAGATGGGGAAAGGAGAGGGAAATTAAAAAGATATATCACAGGAATACATGGCCTGGGTGGCGAGGAGCCATAAGTACTTAAGTTTCAATACCTCTTCTACCTCTGTCACCACATGTGAGCTGAAGCAAATCACTTCAGCTCCCTGTTTTGGTTTCTTCATCTGTAAATTGGGGATAATGCTACTTCTTTTGCTCCCAAGAGGCCTGGCACACTCGTGTAGAAACTTTTGGTCAGCCCTCAGCAGTGAAAGGAGATATTCTGATTTGTACCTGGGCAGCTGAAAGCAGTGGCTGATCTGGGAGATCTAATGGAGTGTGCAAGACAAATTTATATTCACATGTAATTCTTTCTCAGCCCTGGCAGTTTTGTTGAGAGATGGAGTCCTAGAGCCCAGCATGCATTTCTTCTCTACATTCCTGTCCAATGACTAAACAGGAGGAATGGAATGGGCCAAATTCATCCCTGGTGGGACTCCAATGACATCAGTCATCTTTATAGGAGTTTTTTGAATGAAGTCAATTGGGTTTTACAAGGACTGAGTTTGGCCACATGCATATTTAACTGCTCAGAGAGCTGCAGCAGCAAAGGAAGCTTTCCTTGTCTTAGAAAGAATCACTTCTGAGTCTGGGAGACACAAGCTAAGACATTGACATGTTTTACATAGTCAAGTTTACCTTATTTAAACTCAAGGAACAGCAGTAGTGTGCTCAGCATCCAGCAGAACTTGAAAACAAACCAACTCCCCCAAACGTTCATAGCTTTCAATGAAGCTTTGTATGTGTCTGTGCCGCTTGGTGCAGCGCTGTGCCATGGGTACCCAGCAGACAGGTTTACATGACACAGGGCATCACCCTGCAGGAGCGTTGGCATGAAGCCCGTGAGCAGAACAGCGGCTTCAGCACGGTGCTGCGCCAGAGCTGTTTGGCTCTGCCCTTTGCTAGCCCTGGCTGTTCCAGAATCCCTGTCATGCTCATACAGCTCTGCTGCTTCCAGCTCACATCTCCCCTTAGACTGCTCTCTGGGGCTGTAATTCCACTGCCAGCTAGTTATACCTGCTGAAAACATGGTAAATCACTAAAAAGGGGTCTTTCTTCCTCCACCTGTGCCTTAGCTGCTGGTGCTGGCTTCCCCTAATCCTTATGCTTGTGCTTTACTGGAGTCTGATATTGCACCAAGCATACACAAATATTTACACTAGTATTATAGTTCCTGACACAGTAGCTACTGAAAAATAAAACAAAACAACAATTTGGTCAGTGGCAGTGACTATCAGAAGTTTGTCCACAAAGCTTGTCACCCCTAATCAGTCAAATTATTTGCAAAGTCTATTGATTCTTCATTCCCGCTGTATCTTCTAAAGAATAAGTCAACTCCAACAGTTAGAGAACTGTATGGCTAAGTCTGAGTGTGCTCTGGTCATATGAGGCACCTCAACTTTTTTCCAAGTGGTGAATGTCGTATCTCTTTTCCTGATTTCTAACTTGCTTTCTATCTCTACTAGAGCTTTGGTGATGGAACCTGCATTGGATTTTCAATATTTTTACATTATACACGTGGAACAATGAAATCTGAGTTTATGAGCTTGTTCATCTCTTTTTACAGCAATTTGACTTGGCTGAATCAAGTGGAGCTATTCTAGTTTTACAGCAGAAGTTTTGAGAAGAGAACTAGGCCTGCTGACAGTTTTGCTGCAGTCATGAAATCCACATGGCTGAGACCCGCTATCACTTTTTGCCTATATTGAATTTTTCTAAGTTTTATTTTACCACTTTGTCTTCTGTCCCTGCTTGTCTGTGTTTCATACTAGGGCAAAATGAGGAGAAAAATAAAAAATTGTTACTGGATTTTCAATAGGTCTGTCATCTTATTCCAGAGACCTGATGTCTAAGACTGATGAGAAACCTGGTCTGCTTTCGTCTCAAGCAGCTTGAGCAGAGCATGTCTGCAGAAGAGGGGGAAAGAAGGCGGCAGAACGAGACCTGCAGGGCCAGGTGGAGAGTTGCTGGCTCTGTTTCCTTCTGTAACTGGAAGATGGAGAGTTTCTCTCTTTCTGTGGTTAGAGAACATTACCTTGAGTAACACGTCAAGCCTCAGTCCACCTGGGAGTGGGGTTCAACTCCCCGACAGGGAGCCAGCTACCCCCTGAATGTTCTAGAACACCCAGCTATGCAGACATGAGGCTGTCACTGCACTGAAGGTGGTGCTATATAAACTATATTTAAGCAATATAAAGACTAGTACAAACAGTGAATCTATCACCTGCAGTGAACCTATCACCTGCAGATCAAGACTGCAATCCAAGACCACAGAGCTGGATCCAAGAGTGGTGATCTCTCTCTCTATCTCCCCTCTCCTCGTCCTCTTTTGCCCTCTTTTCTCTCTCAACTCTTTTCTACTGAATTATTTTCTGATAAATGTGCCCTAATTTTAGCCTAGAACAATTGATAAGAAACGTTACTCCTGTGCCAAAGTACTTTTACCCGCAATGCTTTGTAGTTGTTATTAAAGAGAATCAATAAATAGTGTTGTATTGTTCCCCCTGTGTCATTGTTGTGACTCCACCGACTCTGTGGCCCTGCCATGCAGGAGTTGGCTGGTTATTCAGTCGGTTCTCCTTTCTGGAGGATTACAAAGATTTACCTCCCTCATCACCCACCAAGTGGGACAAGACACCTGATACCCAGTTTTCCTCTTTCTTTCATTCTTCAATCCTTATTTCTCAGGCAATATTCCTTCCATTTTTCACATGTGGTAATACTTCTCCCTGTCTGCTTTTTACTTCCTCAGCGTTGCTAGAGTTCTTGCCCTGTCCATTTCATTTCTCATTTTATATTTCTGCCTCTGATGCAGCACAATTTTAGTTTGCCCACATGTTTCTGCAGCTGTAATCGTTTTTGTCACTTCACTAGACCTGTTGATGTTATTTCAATCTGGCCTTTTTTTGGCTACTCTTTGGCCTTCTGTGTCAAGTTCAAGTTAGTGTCTTCCAGATTGAGGCTCACCACAAATCTGTATTTCTCTGTGTCTCTGAATTCATTCATCTCTTCATCCTCTTGCTTCCTTCACTTGTTTCAAACAACTGCATAATTACCACCCTTCTCTCATCATGACAGTTTTTCTCTTTCTGGCCTTTTGGCTTCTAACTGGGGCTGCTCAAATCACGTGTTATGGGTGAATGATTAATCTATTTAACAACTTTTTTTTTTCCATCAAGGGTTGTCCAGACACAGCATGGCTTTCTTCCAAATGTATGTGCAGATATTTCAGTGTACATATGTCTTGTAAATTCTTTTGAGGCTGTTTCTTTATCTATTTATTCTCCAGGAGTTCATCACCAGGCTACAGAAAAGTCTCAGGTACATTTTCAGAGAACAGAGGATAGAACTTCCTAATAGGGAAATATTAAAGTAGGTAAAAGCAAATCTCATCTGAAGTTATATTAGGTAGAAGGGTCTGTTTGCTAGATGCTACCCTCAGTGAATAACTACATGCTGATGAGCATGTTCATGATCCTGCCATCCTTCCTCATCTCCTATAGCTGGTGAGGCTGATCTGACGCATGTCCAGAGGAACGATCATACTATACTTCAGAGAATGGAGCAGATGTGGGATTCTTCCTCTGCTCAGGAAAAGTCTCCTTCAAGGGTCTTCTGTCCTTTATGAGTTGAACTCTCAAACCCCACAAATAACAACCCTCTGTGTTTCTTCTCAACTTTACACAAGCTGTCTGAGGCCACTTCAGTGCTCCAGGCACAGCCACTTCTGTCCCTGCAGGTTTTTCTCTCTGGAGACCACCTCCAGCCTCACACTGGTGACTCTTCCAGTCTGACACTCAGTGAGTCTCACTGAGATGTGTTCATGGGTTAATGCGGCTGGCCACACTGTTGGGAGGCCTGAAGGACTTTTTTTTCATGTGGGGTGAGTTTCATTTTAATTGAGCATGGTGACAGGACAACTAGATACACAGTTTTATTTTTGTTTTAGAATTGTTTGATCTGAACATTACCAAAATTCCTTATGACACCCAAGATTATTTTTTTCCACTGCAGATAGGAAATTTTGTATTATGGATAAATCTACATTGGCTGTGGGCTTACAGGTTCTTCTCCCTATTTCTTTACATGCATGAAACTTGGTTTATGTAAGCATTCTTGAAAAGGATATGAAAAATAACATCATCTGCGGCAGAAGGAGAAATCACAGACCTTCAAGAATATCTTTCACCACTTTCTTTCAAACTGTCAGTCAATACTTTTGGTGCCTATTGTGTACTCCTTTTTGTGTTCTTCCTTAAAATGCACTTCTCTTTGAAAACAACTCCTCTAGAACTTCACAAACAGCTTTGGCTTTCACCACTCATCAAGTGCATTGCTGGATGTCTACTGAAAATTCAGTGAGTTGCTGGATACTGTTCATAAGCCAAATTTAGACTGTGTGGTGAAGGCTGCCCTGCGCAACTATGAGCACAGTGTTGGCTGCTGGTCTTAGCAACCAATAAATAGTTAAGAAGGTGGATATCTGATGATCCTAAAAGAAGAATGACTCAGCTAGCCCTCTACTGTTGATTTCTTCATTAAGACAGGCATAGATCCAGGCCAAGAAGTGGTTTTCCCTTATGCATTTATTTGGTGACCACTTGGATATGGCTTAGGAAACAGTTAGTATTTCTCCAGCAGTTGGGAAATGTTTACTTCCAGCTGTTTATTTCCCTCAGTGGACTAATAAGCCTATTTCAAAGTGCTGCAAAAAGGAAAACTAGATTTTCAAAATGGGGAAGGAAGAACATTTGTGGTGACACAGTGTTTTCATCAAACTCCCTTTTTCCTGCATTGCAAAGGAAATGTTTAAATGAATGGCTCAGAGTTTCTTTAACTTTCCAATGTACCTAACCAAATATATAAATGGTATAAAACTTAATAAAAGCAATCGCATCAGTTGGGGAAAGTGGAAGGAGAAAGCAGATGGAGTTGTTAAGATTCCTGAACACAACCTTTCCACTGAACTGGTATCTGCCTGATTATCACATTATGGAAACAACACTAACTTTCTGCAAAGATTTCACTAGTATAAAATAGTTAACAAGGAAGATTCGGTGCTTGGTGCTATTTACTCAGAATCTCTGTGATCCATGAAGTCTCCTGCTCTTTTCCTGTGGTACATAGTAGTTTAAGACTTTTTTTCTTTTTAACTGAGATCTTGTTGTACTTACAAGGTAGGGATTTTGTGTCTTCTGAGTTTGAGCATAAGGGTGAAACATCTATTCTGTATATACCTGTGATTTTAATGAGACAGACTTTTCAGTCCCAGGTGGATGGCACATACTATCCTGTTCTCCTGGGATGCAGTGGGTAGGTTCCCTCAATAGTGATCTTGTTAAAGCAGAAGGAACATGGATAAAGTCAATCATAAGGGCAAAGCTCTCATGAGTGCTGGCAGTCCTGTGAGAGCAATGAGATGCATCAGAAGTAAGCAAGAGAACAAGCCCATCTGCTAGGCATGCCAGTTTGCATGCAATCCCATGGCCAAGCAATGAAGCAGACATGCTGGATACAAGTCAGTCCAGCACCAGCATATTTCTCTGACCCATTCCTGCCACTGTGGAGAATATGGAAGACGAAAGATCAAGAGAGGTTTGTCTAAATCTGGAGGTGTGAATATGGATTTGAAAGTCAGAATTCCAAAGCCAAGCTTCTTAACTTAACACGTAATCATGAAACTCATGGTGTCCGAATTTCCAGAGATATGGAGTGCCAGGAAGTCCCAACTTGTCTATGTTGGCTGCAAGTTCTTAGCACTTACAGCTTTGATTTTGGCACTTAAATACAAGATTTCTAGTTGACTTTAGTAGGGCTACCCAGTTTATTAATCAGTCCTTGCATTTGGCCCAATGTTTGTAGATCTCCAGATGGAGAAGAGTGTGACCCAAAGGTGGATTTGGCAACTCCAATATGCCTTAGGTCAAACATCTGTAGGGAACACGTGTCTGATTTCCTTACGACTTTATTGTTTCAGTAGATGGTGTATTCAGTGCAATGTTATATCTGCTACTGGAATAGCGGAATGCAAATACCGGGAACCTCTGGGAAATTTTAGTTAATAGGAAAATAATCTAAAACAAATTCATCCAGTCATACAGCCAGGAGAAAAGAAATGAAATAAAAGGAATTACTGATCCAACCAAGTAGGCACAGAAATGAAAGCCCTCTAGAATTTTCTTTTTAGTTTCTCCAACTTCCATTAATTTAATGAGCAAACTAGGTCAGCAGCACAGTCTTGTTATGAATAAACGAATGCCATAGATTCACTAATCTTAAATTGTCCAGGCATTCAGCATCATTTGCCGCTCTGTTGAGGGAGCTGTGGCACAGCAGCTCTATATTTGGCTCGAATCCTAATTCAGCCGTTCAGTCCTAAGAGTCGATGTAACACAACCGCTGTGATGAAAACTGAACTATAGAGAAAGAAAGCTGCAGTATCACAAAACACCAATTAGCTCCAGTTTCAAGTGGGGGTAAGATAAGTCATGTAAACTGCATTTTAAGTTCCTACATTTGGATTTTATGCTGATAAAAGACTGGGAGGTCAGACAGAGATGTGGAAAGTTTTGTATCTCACCGTCGCTACAACACCAATGTATTCGCTTGTACTCTTCAATAACACCATCAATAGCGAAACAAGTTGCAGAATTCACAGAAAGATCACAGATGCAGTTTTCTCCATGTGCTGTCTCTTGCTTTGACGTAGGAAAGTTTATTCACTGTCAGTTTGATCTGGTTGCTGAAAATGTCAGTATCAAACTGATACTAATGATTAATATAAATAGTATTTTATTTCTCATGTGGTGAGTGAAGATCTTCAAGGGAGATTCCGTCCTCACTCCCCATTTTTTTGGTATCTACATATGAAAGCAGTAAAAAGTGAAATTAAAACCAATTGATTTAATATAACCATAAATGCTTAGGTTTGGTCCTAACAAAGGCTGCCTTCCTGATTCAGAGCAAAAAACTCATTGCAGAATAACTTATTGGAATACAGGTAAGAAGTTTTACATAACAGATTGAAAGGGAACAGTTTACAAAAATTCAAATACTGAAATGTCTTTGCATGAACAATTTGCAAGCTTATATAAGGAAAAATACATCACATAAATGAAAAAAGCATATGCAGAAATATAGCTTGAATATATTTATGGTGAAATTCATATCAAGATTTGGGCAGTATTTAGAGTGCTGTAGTATTTCTTCCTGTAGGCATACAAAGGACTTTTAAATCAACTCATTCTGAATTTATAACCCGTTTCTCTGTACTTTTGATAAAAAAAAAATATTGGCCACTGAAAAGTGGTTAAGACATGCTAAGCTTACTTCTTGATTTCCGAAGTAGTACGTAACTGTCTTCAGGGGTTTTTTTATGTTGCTGCTGACAGGAACAAGAGCTATCAAGTTCTGTTGAGAATGTGTGCCATCCTCGAAACTGGCATTGTGGAGGGCAGTACTTCCTGCCTGAATATGCACTTATGAAGAGGTGTGTGCATGGTCCTTCACTGCATTCATGTACCATTTTGTCATCTGTGTGAACTCCTGGTCTAGATGGTAGAGCCTACAGTTTTTCTCAACTGTCTAAAGGTTAGTTTCATGATTTTTTGGATCTAGGAAAGGATTAATCCCTCAAAATGCCGACAAGCTAGTTGAGGGAAGTAATTTGAGATATAACTCTTCTATCTTTTCTCCTGATGTGAAGCTGAAGTGAGGATTGCTGAAGGGGATTTTGTCGCTAAATGGGAGTTGCCTTTAAAATAGGGAGTTGGTTGCACTGAAGACTTGCCTGACCACTTTATAGCATAGGCCACCTCATAATATTTAAAATTGAGAACATTTCCTTGTTTTCTTTTATTTTTAATCTCTTTGTAATGGAAAGAGTTCACAGTGACAACTTAACAGTCACATATCTGCCCACTTGAAGGCAATGTTCTATGTACAGTGTCTTGAATAGACACCAAAATCAACAGCACTTGTGATCTAGAATGAACTAAAAAATGATTCAAAACCCTTTATTCAAACCGGCCACTGTTTTTACTTACCAGCGATGTTATCAAGCCACACGCTATTTGGCTTAGTGTTTACATGTGTAACTTAGATACACCAATCTGTAACAAAGTTTGGCAAAAGTTGAGAAAATAAAAATATATTCAGAATGTTTATTTAAAGCATAATACAAAATTAGTCAAATTAATGAAAAAATATTTTCTATATGAGAGTATCATAGCGTTTATGTTGTCCAGATGATCTTTGCTATGTAAATTATTTGCGGACAGCCAATACTTGTTTTTCAAACTATTGCTGGTTGGACACGCTGCCTGGCAGTATTCCTTTTTCTTGATTAGATGCGTGAGTAGTACTTTCAATTAATATTTTTGTAATTCTGGATTCCACAAATACCCACATATCTGTCCTTCAAATCTTGTGCCAGAAAAATTAATGGAAATTGTGGCTTGAAGATACTAATTAATGAGGAAAGAAAAATTCTATTTCTATTAAGAATAAATGGCAATATTTTCCCCAGACTAACACACAGACACTCATTCTCTGGTGACAGACAATGCGGATACTTGTAAAGAAATAAATGTACATAAATAAAACAATTGAATTTTATTTCCTCCTTGCAAACTGTCTGTGGGTGGCAGTTTATTCTCTTATTCCAACTGAGTCATATTCAAGTTGAACTTGGACACAATTTGCATCTTGCCCTTTTTCTTGGGAAACTTGGGAATTTGTGGAAAGGGGTCTTTCAGCAGGACAAAGTGTGGTGTGTAGAGTTAGACTTTGCAGCAGTGGTGAAGCTTAGCTTATTGTATTCATTGTATTCATATGGTGACTAGATGGTGCTTGGTTGCTCCTCTCATGTCAGCAAATCAGAAGACAGATGTCTTATTTTTTTTAAATTTTATTTCCAGACACAGAGCACTGAGTGTTGTGTAAGGATCAGATAAGTATCCATGTATTCCGAAACAGAAATTATGATCCTACTGAAGGGTTTACAGTCAAGTCTGAATGTTTCAGAATTTTTTTTTTGAGTCATAATCCACACCCAGGCTTTTGTTGCAATAAACTGTTTGAAAAGAAAGGATAAAATACTTTAATTTTTATGGAATTTTCAGTCTATTTTTTTGCATTTTTATGTATAGATATATTCAAATGTTCATCTATATTATATGCAAATAAGAATAATTCTGCTTTATTTTTTATTGGTGTTCTGTAGCCACAATGTCTGTGTAGGCTGGCTGGAGTATGAGTTACATGCTGCCCATACAAATTTATTATTTTTCCTACGGTACAGATCAAACTACAGGTTTGAGCTCTAGAAAGCCTAGCTTCAATGTCTTGGATTGGCCAGGACCACAGACACCATATATGGCTTAAGGGTGACATCTGAACTGCTCATGACTGATAGACTATTAGCTCTTTAGATAACATCCTTCTGAAGCTACAGCTGTGCCAGTGTGTGACGTGGGTCAGGGATTGCTCTCTGTCTGTGAGACCAACTGGAACTTATGAATATACAGTGAAAATGCACAATTAAAGCTTATGTTTATGCAATAAAAATGTTATCATCTCTTATGCTGTTAAGAAAACATCAGTGTTAGGGATGCAATTATTTAAACCTTTTGTGATATCTGTAGNAAAAGGCTTTGCCTTGCTTTGCTAGGCAGAGCTTCCTTCCAGTGCTCCCGATGGTAGGAAGAAATAAGAAAAACAGTCTCCTTCTTCTCCCAAAGCAAATTTTCTCTCTGAAGCTGTCCTGCATCTAACAGTGCTTTTACATCAACTTGGACACCAATCTTAGCTAACTGATTCCTCTGTATTTTTTTGGACTACTACTTTTGCTACTGAGGATTCCTTAAATCTATCCATCTGAACAGTTGTTTGAGAGCCTGTTTTGGGGTGTTCCAGTTTCCTCAGAACTGTGGTAGCAGGGCTTTAACAAACAACGTCTGAAGTTCCTTCCTCAAGTGGACCTGTATAACCCCATCAATACTGAACTCCATCTGAAACCTGGTCCTTCTACTCTGTTCACTGGGAGTTTGAATGCATTACTGCTAAGAGAGTATCTAAAAGAGTAGTAGGAGAGGAATTTCTTGTCTCTAGAGAGTCAGAAATAATCTTTGAAAGATGGTCCCTTTCTCATGCAGCCTGTTAAGACATGAGTGAGTGCAGATTTAATAGCTTTTGCAAAATTTATCCTTAGCATGTTCAACCAGTGGGAGAGAGAAAGACCTCCTTCCTAGAAAGACATCATACACCACTGTAATTGGCAACATGTGCATTGCACACACAACCTAAAATTAAATTGATATGCCTCAGGGATTCCATCTGCTGTCACATCTAACCTACCACAAAGTGAGCAGCAGAGCTAGGCTCACTCAGTCTCTTCCCTAAAGCTACAATGTTATGAAAAACTGAGAGTCAAGACACAGATTTGTCACTATCATTCTGTTAAGTATTCTGAAGAAAGATATGATCATCAAGACGAGTAATAGTGGCCATAAACTAGAAGTCCACTCTATTCCATGTAATGATTTCTTGCCATTTCTTGTATCTTCTTCTGATGCGTCTGATGCTACTCATTGCTGAAGGAGGTTACCGGGCAACTGATTTACCAGCTGACCTGACTTACCATGCAAATTTTTTATAGTGATGGACAAGACAACAGAATAAAATAAAATGGTTCATTAGTGAGAATTAAAAGGACAGCTGACATCTAAAGAAATGTACAAATCTGTTAAGCCAACAGAATGACTTCTAAAGCAAATATTACAAAATGGAGTTGATCCTGTAAGTTAGGTGCAGGCATTACAAACCAAAGAAATCTTGTTGGTCTAAATCACTACTTCCTCATGGTTAAGATGACTTGTGGTAACAGTTACTGTGTTGCAGGACTAGATCCTCATTTTGCTGTGTATTGTCAAAAATAAGTCCACATGTGTAGAGACTGTAATATTGATTTTAAAGGGAACAGGAGCAAGCATTTGCAGTTCAACTGTCAGTAACGGACGAAATACATTTTCTTGCCTTAGAAGACACTTACATTTAAAATATTCTTAGCTGTAATAGTAATCCCCAACTATTTAAAAAAACCCAAACTAATTGGAAAGAACTGTTTATCACAGCCCAGAATTCCCAGAAGGGGAATCAATTTATATAAACATGCTAATACTGACCTATTTATGAAATGTAACAGAGAGCTGAGAAGAGAACCACAACAGATCTTTATCTTATGTTCACTGTTTTAAAAGATCAACAGTAGGCTGAAGACTGAGACTAGTTATTGCATATGTTTTAGACGTGAATGTTAAGGTCATCTAAAATCCATTGCCAAAGCCACTGTGAATACCAGCAAAATGTAAACTACTGTTCCATGGCAATTATTATGTGCTTAATATGAATATGTTTCCCTCTCCTCATAAATCACTATGAATGCAGCAATCAGTTGATCTTGAAAGTCACTAAATAAAAATGTAGATGAAAGGCTGAAACTAAAGAAATGACCGTAAATAGCTGATGTAGCCCCTAAGGAAAAAAAGGACAAGAAAGATATATTTGTAATGTAATATATGGAAATATGTTATTTAAAATGTGACATTAACGTGCATATGGGCAGATTTATTTTTAATGTGGTTTAATCTAGTAAATGAATATGCATGTCAGAAAAATAATTGAAAATACAAATATGCTCAGAAAGTTCTATTTTGTCCATGAAATATCTTGTCATCTACAGAGAGCTTTCTGCAGGCCTCATTTATCTTATCCATAGAAGAACTCCTCATGCTGATGAGATCAATTGCAAAATTACCATGGAAATCAGCAGAGCAGCTGTTTCTCGCTTTCTTTTTATAAGGCAAAAATTCCTATGTGTAAGGACCATGTGTAATTAATTCCCTTTTTACTAAGTGAGAATTCATTATACATGGCCATGAACACATAAGAAAGACTGGGAAAATGCAAAAGAGCCTCCTTCTGTCATGACCTTTGTCCAACAGGTTGTCAAACTTCATTTACATGGTTTATTCATCTCCATCATATCCAGAAGCTTGAAGATGCAAGAGCTATATTCAGAGTTCCTTCAAGAGATTTGGCACATTCTGCAGAATGCTCCCAGGTATCTTTCAGAAGCTCATGATCTGCCTGCACTGGTTTTCCTGATGTTGATACAGATGTTTCTTCTGAGTACCTAGTTGCCACAGAAAGATTTAGGTCATTCCAAAGTACTTTCTGCTTGCTGGAGATCACAGCTCTCAGGCTCAAGTTCTAAAGTTTCCCTAAAGTCAATGCAAAAGTGAGTCAAAGCCTTAAGCAGCATCATTATTACAAACATACAAAATTAGAACAGATGGGAATGCCGACATGAAGTAAAACAATTTTCCAAATGAGTGAAGTACATGAAAGTTTTGGAAAGTGTGAGATAGAGATTATCTAGCAGTGCCCCAGAAAAGTGTTTTATTTATCACGTTGCCCAGTAGCATTGCCCTAAGCTACAACGATCACCATATAAATATAGATTTTTCTAAGAGTGTTAGCTTTCTTCACCAAGGAATTGTGTGGGAGATAGAGGGAAAGTAGACATAGTGAGAAAGAAGGGAGGGAAAAAGGTTGACAGAAAAAACAAGGAGAGTGCCAAAGCAAGGAAGATACTGTTTGTGTTTAAAAGAAGAACTTGAGGCTGTGCCAAATCAGAATTTTCTTTAGGAACTTGAGAGATTAAAAACTTTGTGAGCATGCACAGATCATGGTCAGAGGGAGACATAACAAGTTCGCTGTAGTGTGCTGTTACAAGGCTAGGGAGAGAAAATGGAGAAAAGAAAGAAATGGCCTTTGGCTGCTGCTGTAATGAAGTGAAGAGGGTTCATCAGATAGAACATGAACCTTAGCAATTCTATCAGTAAGCCTGGCTCAAGCAGATGGTGTTTAACAAAACCCAGTAACAGGCAGGGGATTTTATGCCCCTTCTGTTCTAGGATCAATAAATAAATCAATGAAACACATACATAAATAAACACATAAACAAATGAGATTCAGCTGGTGGATTTGGTTTAGCTCAGGGTCTGCAGCGGGAGGCAATTGCAAGCTGAAATTCTTTGAAACCCAGACCTATAAATGGCTGAACTAACAAGGGCTTGGAGAAACTCTGTGCAAGTTCATAAATTGTTGTAATGGCACAAACACATTTTGACTGGATTTACACTGGAGTTGAGTTCAGCCCAGGGAGTTCAGAGCTTTTAGTTTTGATGCACTGAGATCAGATCTACACAAGGCATTCTTGTTCGAAAAATACAGTTGATGTGGGAGGTGATTTTGAAATTTTATTTCCAGTTCAGTGTAAATCTGGATAGTTTTTGTGTAGACTCTAACTGTAACTGCGTCAGCAGAATCACTATTTGATTTCACTGACACAAGCTACTAGAAATTTAATCTTTTTAGTATAGGCCTAAAACATGGCATCTCATTTCTGAGGTTTATAAGGTAAGTAACAGATGTTCTCCACTGCGTATCCTAATTTCTAGACCTTTTTCTAGAAGATGAACTGTTGAATTAAGACAGAACCACACACTCCCCACACAAGGAAATAATGAGAGCCAGGGCTGCAGGGTCTCAGTGTAAAATGTTTCAAACATTTAATAAAGGATATTAGCTCACTACAGTTACTGTCTTACTGTAATTGAGAGTGCTTAGTTCCTACCAAAAAGGCCATAATTTCTTCCCTGTCCATCTTCCCCAAAATGAATTTCAACGTGGGGCAGTGTTGCGCACTACAGTGAAATAAATTAAATGGACAGGAAAAGATCTTTAAAATCTTTTAAGTAAGGAGAAAGTGAATAAGGAATTACTGTTCACTGTGCTCTCCCTGTTCTTCTATAGGCATCTCCCTGCTGAGCACTACTGGAGTCCATACACTGGACTAGCTGGATACTTGGTGGACGTGGTACTGTGGTAGTTCTTGTTCAGAAAACATCACTATTCAAAATTCTGGATGACAGTGCTCCACTCCTACACTTTCAGGGATCTGAGAAGAAGAAGCCTGGGCCAAAACATTGCTTCATTCTTTAATGAAAAATGATAAGGACACGTTCTCCAATATTCAACTAGACAAAATTTACAGACACCATTGTAAGAGGGAAATTCAGAGCATCCTGTTTCCTCCTCCAAGCACCAACACATCAGCTGCTTAGAGAATCACAGAGCTGCAAGGAATCTGAAGAAATCACCTACATTTTTCCTACCTTAAAGTGCTATATATGTAATTTCTGACAGAAGTAGTTCTACTCTGTTTTAGAGACCTTCAGTGATGGACAGTTTACTACTTCCCCAGATATTCTGCTTCTGTTAGAATGTGATTTCTTGAGGCCCAGTATGACTCTTCCATGTTTCAGTCTCATAACACTGTTTTTTGGTCTGTTCTACCTCAACAGGAAGTGTATTATTCCAATTTTCTTTGCTTTTATATATTACCATGTTCTTCTTCTAGTCTTTTATTTTGTAGACTGAGTCCTAGTTCACATTTGAGATCAGACCTTACTCTGGTTACTCCATTCCATCTTTAGTAAAATAAAATGTATGTTGTGTAAGTGATAAAAAAATCTACATTGAAAATGATAACAACAACAGAGACTTGTGCATGTGCAGCGGTTTTTTCTATGTAGACCACAGCTTTGAACTGGATTCCAGGGCTCTGTGTAACCACAATATTCAGGAGCTTGCGAAAGAGCAGATTGGCAGGAATAGTCTTTACTCTTCTACATTTTATTTAAATATTTCACCAAATATGTGGTAAATCTCATGGTCACTTGGAAGTCACTGGCATTACAGCTGATCTACTGCATTCATGTTGCACCACAACAGAGAAAAAAAGTAGTAGACAAATAGTTCTTACTATCAAAATCTACAAACCTTTATTTTTGGTAGAGATAATGCTCATCTCCATGAGAATCTCTGTATCTCAGACCTGGGACGCTCAGACCTGAATAACTACATGAGGAATTTTTGTTAAAAGGACAGCGTTTTCTTAGGTGTTTTTCTTTGAAGTGTACAAATTTTAATACAAATGCTTACATTTTTTCAGTGCTGTGAAAAACTTGAAATGTGAAAGTGACTTTCATGCTCTCAAATAATTCATAGAGTTAAAGGTCTCTCTAAATTGCTTCACTGGATATCTGTTTACTCTTAGGAATACTGAAGATTTAAAACAGTATGACTCTGTGCCTAGTCCTTGATTACTAATTCAGCAGAAGTATCATTTAAAAAAAAATCAAAGAAATGAAAATAAGTGACATGACACAGTAGACCCCATTCTAGCAATGTTGCAGCTCATGCTGGAAATGGAATCTCCAGTTTCATTTGTTTTGATGTACTGTATAAATATTTAAAGAATGCAAGCTGCAATTTTATCCAGCCTTTGCTGAATTTCAGTGTCATGTCTTGGTGGGGGTTTTAATGCTATACTAATTAGTGTTAGAGTTGCTGGTTCAGCAGACCAGTGAGGGATACACATAGCCCATTTCTGCTCAGAAAAACACTTCAGCACAAGTTTGACTTGAAGCAAGAGTCCAAGTCTCATTGAAATACTGTGGAAGATGGTGAGCCTCATATGTATGTTATGAAGTCCAATGCATGTACAATAAATCTAACCTAACCTTACTCTGTACATAAGCCTTTAGTGCATTTCAGGGCAATTTGGTGTAGAAAGGACACTTTCATATGCAATGAAGTAATTTACAAGTACCTAATTTTAAATAGCTGAATAATTTCAGGTAAGTAGCAGCATCATTAAATAACTTTTTGTGATCATTTTATTTAGAACATGTATATGCATACGGATATCTCATAACCTGCTTATCAAGAAATCAGATCCTTGTAAGATTAGAGAGCTGGGACACTCCATCTCACCAATTAACAGTGGTGTGAGATCAGCAGTTGAAGATTAGCATACTAATTTGACAGCCAAGATGTTGTCTGACACATTGTAGATTAAATTGAGGACCTCCAGACCTAGACTTTCTAGCATGGGTTAATAATAAACTCACATCCACCAATAAAATATGTACCATGGAGACATGCAGTCTATCTTGGAGAATGAAAAACTGACACCTAAAAATCTATCGAACTCACAGGGTAAATATTCTAACCTGTGATGAGAAAACTTGGGGAAACCATAAAATGTGGTTACTCATTTGGCTGTCAGTTCAGAACACTTTCCAACTGTCTGTTTGCTGAAGAGTGTCCTCAGCTTCCTAACAGAAGAGCACATGAAATGGGAGGATACTGCCATAGGGTCAATCATTTAACCACTATGACTACATCCATATTCTGAAATAAATAAATAAATAAATAAAACCAGGGCTGCTTGTTTGACCCTGAAGTTAAGTGGCAGAGCACAATTCCTGTCAATGTGTCCAACCTGGCTTGTCTCCTCAAAGAGGGTGGCTGTGTCCAGGCTGCTGGTTGGGAGCTTTGCTTGGTTTGTGCAGTTTCCACGCTGTGTTCATGCACTGTGAGTCATCGCATCCGAAGCTGTGAGCACTTCAACAGCAGGGACAATCACAGGACAGCGCTTGCTCCTGTACCTGGCCTGTTTTATCAGGAATGCAGGTGAAGATCGTGGACAAGGGCTTTGATCTATCTGGCTAGACTACTCATGAAGGCATTATCACTTAAAAACACAGTGATCACAGACTCCCATACTGCAACACAGCAGTTCAGTGAGAAGAAGAAATAAGGGGCTACAATGAAAAATGTAGCCTGATTCTGGAGCCTGAGGAGGAGGAAGGAAGGTGGCATCAGAGCTGCAGGGTTTTGAGTCCCCAAAAAGCATTTCAGAGTTATTATTTTCCTAAAATTTGTTATTTTTTTCCTTGACTACTTGATTTCCTTAGAAAAATTTGATTTTTTTTTCAATTAACATTTTCCAAGATAAATCCTTTCCCTGAAATATTTTTCTGTTCACTTCAGGGAGAACATATTTTGTATGATCTTCTATCTGAAAAAGCTGTTCCGTGTTTAAATACGCCTGTACAAAAACATGGAGGATGTACTTGTCTCAATTACTTTATGTACAGACAAATTAACATTGATCTGGCCTTGCTAATCTCACTTCTAAGCAAAATTGTCTTTTTTCCACATGATAGAACTATCTTTTTTTGCAGATCGCAAGAATATACTGTTCTATGCTCTGGATGTGTCTGTCTTTAAGGCTAAGGAATACAGTATGGAAAGTTCTCTCTCTGCTCCATGAGTTAGGCATTTCATAGTGGTGTGTAAATAGATCTTGAAATTTGGGAGATACGCAACTCTAGTACCCTCCTGTCTTTGGTATCTCTGAACTGCAATTTACTTCCTTCAAGAAGTCTTCTGTTCTCAAAGACAGGCCTCTATTTTGGTTCTGGTGTGATGAAGTCTTGCAAAGAAAGCACACAATGTTCTCTTTTCACTGTCAGTTTTTCCTGTTTTGCAATTTCTCGGTACATTTTTCCACGCCTCAGAATGCTGATAAGAAGACCAGGAGTAACTAAGAGAAAGTTCAAAGTGGAGAAGAAGAGCTTTCCTGATTAGCAAGAAAAATAAGGATTAAATAGCCAATATTATGACAGATCTGCAAGACATGTCCAGTTAAAAAAGAGCAGTTGGATATATGTATACAAAGGTATAACAAATCTATAATTACATTTGCCCTAAACCATTGTTTATAAACCCATTTAAAGATGATAGTTTATGAACCTGCTCTGGGATTCTTCTGGCTGAAAGGCAGTGTATAAATATAAAATCATGCTCGTGCAACTGTGACCACATTATGTACTCTATATTGGATGACAGGAGAAATTAAAAACATGATGGACCATACAGTTTACTGTTAAACAGAAATTAATAAACAGATGTGCTAATGAATAAAAGACATATTAAACACATTATGAAGCAGAATTTGTAGAAGAAAACAAGTGATTGATTGCAAATGACCTAGGTTTGCTACTTTGAAAGAATAATCTTAAAGTGAAGCAAGTGCAGATCCATACCTTTCCTTGTACCCAAGTCAATTAATTTCTGCTTTCCACAGTGTTGAGGGAGGAACCCAAGATTAGTTTTCAGAGTGTTACATGAATGAATAAAATTAATGTGATATCTCTATCTGGAGAGTGCATTTTTACATGTGAGGATAAATTACTTTTGTGTCACTTTCAAATTTTAAATACCCTCTGTCAAGAGAATAAAATATCCATTAAAAAGATATTTTTAATGCTTATCAGAGGTATTTCTGTGCCAAATACACACTATTCTGTGAAGTACAGTGTTGTGCTGGTACTCCTTTGATCTCAATATCCTTCATCTTGGTCTACTGCCAAGGATCATTCACTCTCCATGCACACCAGTCAGGACAGGAAAAAAATGAATGAAACTGAACTCTTGAGCTGAATTCACATCTCACTTTCCCTATTTCTCTGTCAGCTGGACTCTGGTGTCTTCAGGGAGACTATTCCTCACTTATTCTGGTATGGGTAACACCATCTACAGCTGTGCCTTCAACACAGACAGATGGCATCTTCCTTGCTTAGTCAAATAAAAGACAAAGCATTCCTCTTTAAGCTTGTAGCTGGCCATGTTATGATGACTTTTCTGAGGAAGGACAGCCTGTGGCACAAATACACTACAAAGTGTAATGCAGAGTTCCTGAGCTAACTCACATCTTCAAGTATGTGATCACCTCAGCATGGCACTGTTAGTTCAGGTGCCAGGGTTATTAGTTCAGGTGCAGTAACGTGCTAACATGGCTCTGCTGCTTCCAACATCCACATAGTTTTCCCTGCAAAGCCTTGCCACATCTTGCTCAGCTCTGCGGTGTGTGGTGGTATGAGGACTTCTAGAAGTGCCCTGCCTACACCATGCCTCCTCTTAGATGCCCATATTCACGTTTATATCAACCTCTTTGTTGGATTTAGCATTCACACACTTGAAAGGGTAGGAAATATTCCTGTCTTCACGGAGACGAAGCAATGTGTCACATTGTGTCACAGTGGTTTCTCATGCTTACAGTTTGGCAAGCACAAAGTGTGTGGAAGTTTAACCGCACTTTGGGAAACATATAGCTTAGGATTTACCTGGAAACACAATGCAGAGATGTCTGAAGTCACATCCTCGAGCCTTCGGATGGAAGTTCCCCCACACAGTCAAATTATCATAAATACAACACTGCGATATCAGATATAATAAAGGATCAGACTAGCTTAAAGGAAATGTGTGACACTTTCTCAGACTAGACTATTTTTTTCTGAGTGATTTATTTTCCTATTTGTCCTGATTCTTACCATAATTTTAAGGTGGTTTTAGAACCTCACTACTGTAGCATGAGCCTGGACCTGACCCTATGTATCTTCCATTGATTTATCATTTTTCTGCACACTATTTCTATGTAGATCTTGATACAATGACGCTGTGTGTACTTTTCCCTGAAGTGTTGCCATCAAAGAAAAAATAGCAATGGGTCTAATTCTGTAAGTGCTTTACACGTGCAATTCTTGACAGCCTGGACTTTCATTTTTGCACTAAAGCAGCATAAATGTGCCTTACAGTGGGATTGATTAGGATTACTTAAATCCAGTTTAAGGCACTTTTATACTGCAGGGGTGGCGGAAGGACCCTACCTGTAAATTAAAATGAGGGTTTTTCAGCCAAAATTGTTTTGAATCTCTGCATTCATGTAATAATGGCAATATGATCTCTTGATACATTGCAAATGTTCCATGCCTGCAACACCTATAACTCAGCTCACAACTGTAATCCTTGCAGAGCCAGGTATAGTGGTGAGTGCCAGAAATTCCTTCAGTAGTTTTCAAAGGGAACATGTATTTCTGCATATGTGTCTATATGCACCAGTCTTAGGTATTGAAACTGACCTTGTGGCACACAATACTCACACAGGTGGCTCCTATTCGTGTCTGTGAACGGTCAGCGCATCACCTCTTCTTGCAGTAACAGAGGTTACACAGGGTCATGGTAAGGTGGTAATAGTACAGCTGCAGCTATCCCGGAGCAGCATGCTTGTCTAAGTTACCCACTGCAGACAGCAGATGTGAATGACCCATTACCTGCTTCTAGAAATTCCTTTTGTGTTGGAGTTTTTTTAATTTTCCTTTTGAAAGGCTTATTCCAAAAATCCTCAATCTGTTTTGAATTTCTCTAATGATCTTTTTCATTCTCATGCAAGACAAATAAATCTGGAATACCTTTTGATTTACATATTAATTCCTGATCAGGGGAAGCGTTTCTGATGCAATACAACATAAGAAAGTAACACGAGACAAATGTTCAGCTTCCGCACAAAATAGGCCTAATTTTCCAGGTTCTTGTGCCTCAAGTTGGTGATTAAACAAGTACAAAGCAAGTGTAAAAGTCCACCTCTATGGCAGGTGATGGACGAGAGAGAGAGGTCTTACTTTAATATATTTTATACTATATGTTACATTAGAATGATCCTAAAGAAAATGTAATTTCAAGTCCTTTACATTGCCAGACAGTAAATAAGAGTGAAATCCCTGAGTCTTGAACTCATATGGTCTAAGTGATTACTCCAGAGATTTGTGAGCAGAGGCAGCACAAGGCAACACTTGGGCACGAACAGCTTGACATTTGCACATACATCTTCTGTGGGTGCAGTCTGAAAACAGCAGAAAATTTTCCACTTTCCACACCTGCAAGCTGGAAGTTGGTGTCACAAGGAAGCTCAGGAGAAGCAGTGTGAATTAGCTCTTAAATTGGGTTAGTTAAGGATAACTAAAAGGCTTCGGGAACCCATTCAAAAGGAAAGGATCTCAATTATATTTTTCTTAGTTTGCTTCCTAAAAGAACACAAGCTATCAAAGTTTCGGCTTAAGCATGCACTTAAGTCACTGGAAAAGTGAATTTAGATATATTCATTTAAATGTCTTTTACTGTAAATGAAACTAGTGCATTTTATATCACACTTGCACAAAGTTTAAAGAATCCAGTCATTACCATGTTTCAGCTGATGGGAAGAGTGGCTTGATGTAGTGCACTGTGTATTGGAACCATGAAACTGCCTTCCACTGACACTGACCTGTATTCTTAAGGATAATTTTAAATTTTAGTGAAAAAGAATGAGTGAAAAGAAAACAAGAGAAAAAACCAAAGCCAAACTGACTGAAAACTCCTGGAACAGACCAAGTGAAAACTGATTCCTACATATGTGCTATTCCATGACACATCTAAGCAAAATACAGTGAAACAAAACCTCTCTGAAGCTATTTATATGTTCAGTGTTTGCCGAGGTGTGTTGCTTTGCACCTGCTTTTCTAAAATAAGATGTACTTTGAAGGGGGCCAAGGTTGATTTTGGAAGGTGAGATGGCTCATTTTGTTACATGAGTCAAGTGCAACAGCAGCGCACCACAGATGTCTGCCACATGTTGCACACCTTTTAATACTCAGTAGCAAACATCCTTATTCTATGAGAGCAAGAAGAATAAGGTTCATTTTATGAAAGCAGGTGAAGTAAACCCCATGGAGATGTATGTCATATGGAATGCATAATGGATGATGGTCCAGATGCATCCAAGAAAGAAACGTGCTTTGTGTGCGGCTGAGATAGGGAAGCTTGTGGTAAACTCTGCCCTTTGTCTATGAGGCTTTGGCTCTGGGCAGAGATTCTTGTCATAGATTTCTGCCAAATATGTTAGTATTTAGCCCATAGGTTTTACCCTATATGGATATCTACTTAAGTACTTTCTTGTTTACCATGTGCATATTTTTTTCCTTCTCCTTCTCACAGAACTGCTTAGTTAACAATTCAGTGGGCCTAATGATTGTTGAGTTTTCATCAACCCAAGAGAAAACACACACTTTTGCTTTGGAATAAGTAGAACACATGGAAGAAAGAAAAAAAGAGTTCAACAAATGGAAATTCTCAACAAGAGAACATTGCAACCAAATTCTGCCCTCAAAAATGTGCTCAGCTACCAGAGCCTTTACGAGGGAAGTCACATGAGTGACTGCACGAGCTGGGTTTTCATCCTGTGGGGGGTACGGCTCCATTTTACAATGGCCATTTCAGATGGAAGCTGCAGCCCAAGACAAAAGATCTAAATAAAATGTCATCTGTTTGTCCAAGTCTAACTTTCCTTGGCATCTTATTCCGATGTAATTGCAATAATGGTAGTTACTGCAGTTAGCAGACATAGGTCCCTCTTATAAGATGAAGTTTCAATTCTTAATAAGTCTGACTGAATTCAGATGACAGGGGTCAGGAAATAAAACACAGGCTTTTACCAGAATGTTAATGCGTCAAATCAGGCTGCTTATTTAGGTGCCTAAATATGGATTTACTGCCTAATGTTTGTGTTTTACATTAGATTTGCATGAGTAACATCTGAAACCTTACATTCTTGGCTTGAACAAATGAGTAATGTTTCTTTAAGGAAAAAATAAATAAAGCCAAAAAAGCTAAAAACCCCAGAGCCTTCATTAGGTTTTGTGCTAACCAACATTCCTATGTTTTATATTCAAACCAGCATATTAACATGAAACAATCATTCCAGATGGAAGAAAATATCACTTCTAGGGTCAGGAAAGGGGTACATAAAATCCTGGCAAATTAGAAGGAGAAATATACAGGGGCTAAAAAGCTCATTAATATATGCTTTAATCCCCTTGTGGATCGTTGCGGTTTGGACCTGAAGAAACTGAAATGAGAAAATGCTACCATAAGCTGACCAGTTTTAGTGCTGAAAGGCAATATCCAAAATGTTCCTCGGGCTTTTAGGGAGTGAAAGGCCTTGAATGGATATACCTATATGTTCTACTGAACAGCTGACTGAGTAGACGCCTACCCTAAATTAATATTTCTCAGATGTGGAGTCTCCTTCTCTGGAGACATTCAAAACCCGCCTAGATGCGTTCCTGTGTGATCTGATCTAGGTGTTCCTGCTCCGGCAGGGGGATTGGACTAGATGATCTTTCGAGGTCCCTTCCAATCCCTAACATTCTGTGATTCTGTGATTCTGTGAATACACACACCTAGCTAAAAGCCAGCATAGTTTAGAAAGTATAGTGCTTTATATGCATCATATTTTTAAAGCTCTTTTTTGTTGAGGAGCAACAACAAAAAAACCCCAACCATCAAACATTTTACTTTTGCCTTGGGGATAGAATTTCAAGAAACTACATTTTATGCCGTGCTTTAGCTAATCTACCTAAATACAGCATCTGTAACTCCTTTATGTGCTATTTAGGATTCTGACAAGAAAATTTTACCGGTTTTCTGTCACAAAACTTTACCAGACTATGCTAGAACATGCTCTAAATTTGAGTTTTAAAAGTAGAATCAGATGCTTCTTCATTTTAGGTATTTAGCCCAATAATATCAGCAAACAAGTCTTATCCCCTTTTACTGTCCTTCCTTCCTGCTGTAGGTTTGTTTGTTTGCAGCTTCAGGAGCCACATCAAGGGGCACGAACTCATAGAATGAGAGGGAACATTTTTTACCCATCTTCAGCTACAAAACCTGACTCTTGGCACCTCTTGTTTGGACCCGGATATTAATTATCTCCAGGGTGAGAACTGAAACTCATTTTACAGGAGCACTGATATGAATGTGACCAAAAAGCAAGAGTTGAACTCTCAGCACAAAGCCGCAAAGTCAAGTACGCGGCAGTGGTACTGTGTGAATTTCACCAGTTGGCTGTCTACTAGCAAACTGAATATCCCTGACCAGGACCTGCAGGGATTTGAGGGTGTTACTTGAAAGGCAGTCCATCTATTTCATACCTTCCAAAGAAAAATGTGATTTACAACTGGCTCAGGATGGGCCTCTTAGATACAAACATCTCACTGGAGGAAGTACTCACACATAAACTGCTACTTCTATTTTCCTTCCATTTCTTCTGTGTCTCTCTTACCTACATATACAAAATTTGCATGTGTGTTACTCATACAGTGCACATAACTGTTGATTACTTCAAGACGTCGGATCAACAGAAGCTCGGCAAAGAGTGAGGCAATTCTTTCAGCCAGGAACCTGAAACATTTCTGAAATGTTTCCTAAACATTAACAGGAACCAGGAGGTATTTTGATAGACTTATAAATTTAAAGTCATTTATAACAAATACTGAATTTATTGGTTTATTATGCCAGCAGGAATTACATATTGTATTATAAAATCAAAGGCCAACATAGTTCAGATATCTTCAGCTATAATTAAGACTTCCATGTATTTTACAAGATTTGAGAAAGAGGAATACTATAAAAACTATAGACCTTATTCATTAAAAAAGCTGCTTATGTAATCAATTCACATTTTTCAATGTGTTTTATGAGCATTCAATACATGTTGGATGATTTCAGCTATATTTATAACGTTTATGGCTGTGCATCTACAAATACAGATGAGGTATGGCTGCTAAAATGTAGGTCTGTTTTTATACTTGTTATTATTTATTATGTATATCATAGTAGCACCTAAAATGTATGCACATGTTTAATGTCACTCATGTCAATCCCCATGTTAGCAGCAAGATCTGTCCCAGAGTTGTAGCTGAGCATACACAGGATCGGTGCTCTGGTCTGTGTGCAATGGTGGGAGGAAGTCTGTGAAATAAACCAGGGGTTTCTCAAACCGAGTTTGTTTGAGGGCTGCCTTCAGAAGCAGCATAGCAGCAGCTCCTGGTCTCCTGGCTTCTGACCTCCATGTCCTCTTTACGTTCCCCAAAGACTCCAGTTCCATGCCCCTCACCTGGCTGATTTTTCTGTCAAGCCTGTTTGAGCCTCTAGCCCACATACATTTGTTCCTTTAGCTCTATACACTTATAATGGCAAACTGTCCTAGGATCCTAACACCCTGCTGGTGTCCAGGCCAGTGCTGCTGTCCCTGACCCATGCACCTCGCGTTATCTGCTGCACACCAGCTCTAATGTTGGTCTGAGAAGAGCAGTTCTTCTCATAGACTTCAGAATGGTGCATTGGAACAGGCTGCCCAGGGAAGTGGTGGAGTCACCATCCCAGGAGCTGTTCAAGAAACATGTCGGTGTGGTGCTTAGGGACACAGCTTAGTGAGTTAGGTGGTCTGGGTTGATAGTTGGACTTGATGATCCTTGAGGTCTTTTCCAACCTTAATAATTCTATGATTCTATGATTAGTGCCAGCAGCTTCAGAGAGTCAACTTCAGTTCTGTTTATATGCCAAGGCAGTGGCAGTCACTCCTCATTACTCTGCAGGGGTACAGCTTCTCATAGGATTGGTGAGGCACTTACTGTCCTTGTAAGATATTGCACATGGGAAGAACTGTATGCTAGCACTGACAAAACAGTTTCAAAGACCCATGTATCACGGTTGATGAACTTGTATGAATAGTTTAGTGATAATTAGCATCATTACTGCTATCGAAGAGAATGGTCTCTGAAGTGTTGACTAAGATCTTAATTTTGTAAGATTTCTATACCACTAAGATCCCAAACTTGTTTGATATTCCACTAATATGGAGTATACCCATATATCTGTTAAAAAGACATCTGGAATAGAAGAGGGGTGGGGAAGTATGCTCAGAAAGCCACCTACCTCATGTCCAGGCAAGCCTAGAGATTTTCTAATCTGTTGCACCACTTAGTGTTTTTTTTGCTTCGAACTGTGTGGTGTCATCTCCACAGCTTTATGGATCTGCTCAGTTGAGAGGTGGCCTCTAGTCATGCCTGAGAAGTGCCTGTAGGTATGCTGCCTGTATCTGCTGTTAATTTGTTCTGGAGGAGTGTCTTAAAATAACTTGCAAGCATTCCCACAGGAACCTGAAGTTGAAAATACATGAAGGATTGGGCAGATCTGATTCATAGTGATGCCTTGTTCATTATAATCAGTTTTTGATGCCGAATACTGTACTATACAGTTTTATTACAGATTTTTTCCTCTAACAATCATCCTTACAGCTAAACATCTGAAGCAGGATGATGCAAAGAGCAAACTACTGCATAGTTCACTGCAATAGGGGAAGATTTATTTACCCAGAGAGATTTCAAGTGGACATTTAGATATTGCCACTGTGGCAGATGAATTAGCACGGGAAAGTGCTGCTGATTCTACTTTCCAATAGATCTAGTACATTACCAGAACACTATGGGTTGGAAAAAAATATAATTTACAAGTGGAAAATTGTAATATACTGAAATCTAACCAGGGAGTCAGAGGAACATGTCTCCTGGAATGGCTCCTGTGTTGGCAGAAGTGACTGGGCAGTGATCCCAGAGCGTATTAATCTCCAGTCATGAAGCTAGCACAGGAAGGTCATTTAGTTATTAAGAAAATAAAACAGATTTTATAAACTGAAGTTTGGTGATCGTGAAAGCATTACAGTCTTACCACTTTTGCTCAGGACTGTCCAATGGCTATGGTTGGGGTAGCAGGACTGCCTACTACAGGGCTAGATACTGTCCCCAACCTGGGGCAGCATGGCTTGCAACCACACAGTTTGTCTTTCTGCCTTCTTCCAAACAAGATAATCCCTAAATGTCACCAGGATTTATGTCTGAGAGTGCCATCTGTCAGGAGCTACAGCCATGACAGAGAGGGTATTAACAGTTAAAGAGTACAGGCAATTGTTGTCCACTGCTTTAGCTAGCACCTTCTCCCCATTTTGTTTGATAATACAGACATTGACCCACGTGTCTTACAACAGCTCTCTGCACAAGGTATCCTGTGGATATCCCTTGGCCTCCAGGAGCATCCTAGGACATGATCACTAGAGATGAAAGTTTGAATCTCAACAGGCAAAAGAAGGAATAGGATACTAGACAGAGATACTTTCCAACAAAATTTTGGCAATTTGTTTGTTAGATCACTAAGTTTAAATTACTTACTCTAGACTCTGTTTATGGATTGAAACAAGAACTTTCACAGGCGAGTCATGTCACCTCTAGCTAGATGTCTGAGTCAGGTCAAAAGAATAACCTGTTAGAGGTGCTTGTTTCTCTCTAAGAGGAAACTAAGAGGAAAGCCCACAATGACACAGGATCAACACATCCAACTTTCAGGTCATGAGATAAGTCAGATCAGAGGGTGTCTCAGGAGGTCTCTAGTTCAGCCTCCTCACAGCAGGGTAAGCTATGAGGTCAGAGCAGGCTGCTCAAGGCTTTATCCAGTCAGGTCTGGAAAATCTCAGAGAATGGAGACTGCACAACTTCTCTGTTTCAATTAATGTAATTTGTCAACATGGCATCCTGTGCCATGAGCCACTAGGGAAAACCTGACTTTGTCTTTCCAGTAATCTTTTTGTTGGCACTGTCAGGCTGCTGCTAGGTCCTCCTGAAGCTGTCTCTTCTCTAGGCTGAACAGGATCAGCTCCCTCAACTCAGAAGACAAGTCCTCCAATCATTTTGATTGCTCTTTGCTGAACTCATTTGTTTATTGACACCCTTCTTGTAGCGGGGAGTCCAAAACTGGACACAGTATCTAGATGTAGACTAAGAAGTGATGGGTAAAGGGAAAAATTACTTTCACTGATCTCGTGTCTGTGATTCTGTTCATGCAGCCCAGGGTGCTGCCAGGGCACACTGTTGGGTCATGACCAGCTTGTGCCCACCAGGCCCCCAGGGCCTTTTCAGCAGAGCTGCTTTCCAGATAGGCAATATCCAACCCGTACCTTTGTAAGAGGTTAATGAGTAAACTAAAAGATTAACCTGCCAGAAGTCCTTCCAGGAGGTATCTGAACACTTGTAATAAATCTCACTCTTCTAATTCCAGTTGTTGTTTAAAGGGGTCATCTGCACCACACTTCTGATAGCAAATGTATAGGTGGCAACAGTCAGAGAAGGTTCTGGATGAGATGAGGATATAAAGGAATAACCTGATGAATTACAATAAAACATGAGATTTAAGATATGCCCTTATGTATAATGCTTCCCAACTAACCAGCTTAAGTGATTTCCAGGTCAAATGTGCTGTTGCTTAGTATTTCTCTGCTCCACTTGCTAGTTATTGCTGGAGACCAAGCAACATACAGGAAATGGGAGTGCCTAACTGAAGACTGTGAATTCCTCATGGTAATAACACCTACTACTTAGTTCCCCTTGACCTACAGCAGATTCTTTGCAGCAGCAAGGGGGCACAGTTATGATTTCCACAAGAGACTGAAGCTTACAGATGACCTCACCAACATTGACCGTTGCCTAGGGAAGTCTGAAATCATGTCTGAAATGCTCTTCAGTGTTTCTGTACTCACCTGTCTACATCTCTCCGTGCTACCAGCACAATTAGGAAGACCTAATGATCAGGCCTGTGACATGCAACATGCGTTTTGCTGGAAAGCCAGGAATGAGACCTGGAAAGGTCTGAAGGCATTTCTGGGTGAGTGGCTGAGGAAGGGCAGGAAGGTTCTTCCCTTCCAACACGTGGAAAGCATATCTTAGAGTAACACAAATCAAGGAAACCTTGAGAATTGTTAGGAGGCACCACTGGGTGCTCTGGAACCTCTCTGCAAGCTACAGAGCCAGCATCAACAACTCTGCGCTGTTTTCTGCAGCAGGGAGCGATGCCTCACCATGACACCCACCTGTGTGTTGGCTCTCGGGACTGGTTCCTTCTGCAGCAACCTGACTCACCTCCCAGCAAATCACCCTTGGCCCTGTGGCTCCTCCAGACATTGTGTACAATCCCTAGGTTTCACAACACAACTGCGATTGTGTGTGTGTTTGTTTTTTCCTAGTTCAGACTGAAACAATGTTAGGGCCATGCTGCAGCCCATCAGCAAGGTGCTTTTGCAGCATCAAACTGAAAGTATGTGCTGCACGGTGGTGTTTCAGGACAATGCTGATCGATGCCAGAGAACAAAAGGAGCCAAACCTCATGCAGTGTTGTTCTCAGTGCCAGGTGGAAAAAAAGGTTTTTGACACAAGCTAATTTGTGAAGTGTCCCGGGGCACTGTTTGGCAAGTGTGAGCTGATAGCAGCCCTACTGCACCTGAATTCACTCGTTGGTCTTCATTTAGCAGTGTAGACACAAGCTAATATCATGCCTCTGTCATAAATTAACCAGTGCCAAAAAAGGGACTGAAACACAACCATGTAACTTAAATTGTTGGAAAGGTCTCTGTGGTGTTTTGGCTCAGGTGAGTACTGTACCTGGTCTGAAGGTTGCCCTCAGATTGCCAAGCTGGACCCCAAAACCCAGGGTAGGTCCATCCTTGAAGCAAGCAATGCTGCCTCTTCCCTCTGTCTGTGCCTTAAACTCACACATCAGAGAGAGAGTTGAAAAAAGAGATGAGAAAAGAAAAAAAGATTGTTTTCACTAGACCTGTGTTTTCATTTGCTTCATATTTTAGGAGCCCTCAGACAAAAGGGCAAGAGAGGAAGCTACAAATCCTTTTCAAAAGGCAAAGAAAAGAAATGAACATCAACAACAGCAACAAAAAAAGCCAAAAGGTAATTTTGAAATAAATCCTTAACTTCTAAGCTGGAGAGCCAGGCCTTAGATATTGTTAATGAACCATTAGCCCTGCCTTAATCACAACATCTCTTTCTTTTGTTCTCACACCCCACTGCTTTTTCGCAGCCGGAGACACTTGGATTTTCTGAAGTGACAGCGCTCCTCATGAGCATAGTTCATGCTGGTTATAATGGACACATCTGTGCTTACAATGTTTGCCCGTCATATCCACTGTTTGCTTTTAGCAGCACGATGAAGAGTGTGCGGCAGCCTGTGTGTGTGTGTGCGTGTGTGGGAGAATGCAGAGACTACTTAAAACCCTGCTAAGCCGCTCTGTTTCTCAATATTGTATTTATTGCAACTCACTTTGTAGTCAGATGAATGGAGTATTTTTTTTTAAGGAATTTTACTCCCAGTTGTTTTTACTACAACATAAATTTGCTGACTCTTTATTAGACAATAAGAGCCCAGGCAACCCTTTGTGAGATTTGATCTTCTATCGGAATATGTACAGCTTTGCCCTGGAACTAGGTCTTTCAGCTGAATAACAAAAGTTTAGAGACAAAAGTTCCTTTTTCAGTCACAGCACTGGTTTTCTCTGCACAATCCTTACTCCACCACTGCTCCAGAGATAGTTCCCCATGGCAGTGTCAGTGCTGGTGAATGAGAGAGGGCCAGGGCACTTGCACGCAGTGGCTGTTAAATTGTTAGCATGGTCCCTGGCATGGTTTAGACCCTGGCTGGCGAGGAGGCTCCAGCACAGTGCCTGGAGAGGTCTGGGGAACTGCTTGAGCTATGTGACCGCAGCAATCCTGGCATGGTGTGTCATGCCATGGCCTTTGGCTCGCAGCCACAGGCTGGGTCCTGGTCCCTGTTGTTTACTTCAGGAGATGCAATCACAGTATCTGCTTTTCCTACTAACAGCTTAGATGACTATTGTTTTAGGCTCCGATTCTGCAGTGAAGGTTGCATGGGTGATGTTCTCTGCAGCATTGGGTTATTTCTCAGCTGTGAGAGATTGGGTTTCTACCCTAAGGCAATTCCACTGACTCTTTGCTTACACTGAGGAAGGAGAGGGAAAACCCTGCAGTACTCTTCATAAGTCAGACTGCTTGTTGTCCTTGAAATTATAGAAAAAATAACCACATGCTCCCATTTAGGAAGGGGCTAAGAAAACCTGTTTTTTTTCCTCTCCTCAATATTTATTTTCGTTACTGCATTTCTTAAATAATTTTGCTTTTCTCATACTTTGTTCAGAATTTGCATTGCAGGATGTTCACGTCATGTTGACTTTTTCTTCAGGTTAGTCCTATAAGTTGGTACATAAGATACAAGGTAATTAAAAGTTAGACCTAAAGCACAATTAGATTTCTTTTGTCCTCTTGTGCATTTTCCTACCATAATTCATTCAATCTACTATTATGTCCTCTTTTGTATATTGTGCCCTAATTATCCCTTTAGAACATTTCTAGAACACTTATTAGCCAAAATGGATATTGTGAAGCTAATGACTCTAAATATCAAATGAATTTCCTGACTGGCTGGATATTCTTGAGTTAGTAATAAGCTGGTTTGAAATAGCCAATGTTTCAAACAGGAACTGTTTCCTACATATTTATTTTTTACTTCATTGAGCCAAACAAGAATAATGTGAAACAACAATGCAAGTTAATGTTAAAAAGATTCATAATTTACTTTTCCTCAGTGATGCTGAGAGATGGAAGAGCAATGGCAAATACAATTAAAGTTGCATAACTCTGTAATTCTATCCTCTTTTTAATTCTCTCATAGTTTTCTTAATTGATCACTATCCATTCCCAACGTTTGTATTCATAGTTTCTGTCTGAAAGTGATTTTTTTGGTGGAAATCTATGTAAAAATGTTCCAGCAATTCTTGAGAATAACAAAACTACAAAACAAAACAAAACTCAAAGCAATCCCACAAAACCATTTTTTTCCCATAAAAAGAATAACTAAAAAAGTCTGTCTTTTATGAACAGCTTTCATTAAAATAGCTTCAGGAGGAAGATGAGGAGCCAAACACTTTGCTGGTATAAATGGGAAAATGTCGATATGAAAGCTGGACTTGTGGTCTTTTTCACATGCAGGAAGTTTGGCATATAGCTCGCCATGGAAATAGCCTCTTTTGAGGGGAAGTGATTTGGTACATATTGGCTGTGTTTCGACCAGAATGTGAACTTTCGTAAACTGAGCTCTTTTCAGGAGTAGATTTCTTGTACGTAGTTAAGAGCTGTCACTCAGTGAACAGGTGATCTAACTGTGCAGTGAGAAACGTTCTGGAAGTTTGTCTGGGTTAAACCAAAGTTTTGCCTTCACAAAACTCATAAGGTAAACAAGGCTTTGACTCCCAGAGCATCAATGACATTAAAACTCATCTCTGAGAAGAAGGGGTGGCTGCAATGTCAGTCACACTTTAGATTTTCTTCAAGAGTTTAATTACTGCATAGATTTTGTACATCTCTAAACTAAGAATAGCAGTTTAGCTTATATCTTGATTTAATGCTTTTCTTTTATACTAATAAATTACCAAAGTTTTCGCTTGGTACCTATCGTAATCCCAAACACTACTTTTGAGACAAGATCCACATGAAATCTCAGCTTTCTTTTGGCTGATAGTTCATCATCTAAGGTCATAATATATTTTACTCACCACCACTAGTAGAATTTTCCACTTCTGCTACCTTTTTCTGCTCTACTTTACATCCTGAGCATTTATTGACATCTGGGTTTAATTTGACCAAATATATAATTGTAAATACAGTGCAAATAATCAGATCCCTTTTTTGAAAGGAATGTAAGCAAGCAAGACAAATGGCTTGATTCTGTCCCAGCTACACTCTTGGCATCACTTATTTTAGAAGAGCCACTCGTGTCTTCATGTTTCTATCACTAAGCAAAATTGTACTGATTGTCTGTAGAAAGAAAAGAGCAGAGCTAATCCTGAATGTAGATTATAGGCTTTCTTAATAATCTGTCAGCTAAGAGCTAACACAGTAAAAAAGAGATTTGGAAAAGAAGCTGAGCAATGCCGCAGAGAAACCTGTTACTGCTATGAATTCTGACCTGCCAGCACTATTGATGGTGAAATCCTTTACACCTGCCTTTAACCATCCAGAAGTTAGGCATATAGTTCAAAGTAGTTACTGAGGTTCATTCTGTAGGCAGCAGAGAAATAAATACCAGTCCTTTCAGATGGTGGTGCACCCTAGCTTTTAGGCGATGGTGGTGATACAGGACAAACTGTCTTCTGAAGGTACTTTTCCTGTTCCATGAGATTTGGAGACATCTTCATGTATCACTTCAGGCACTTAACTCTGAAACTGCTAAAGGAAAGAGAGATAAATCCCAGAATAATTTCTCTACCATCAGCAATAGTCAGATGTATCCTATTACTCAAATTCAACGGTTTATTAAACTATCCTTTCTCAATGACAATAAAAGCAAGACTTGGCTATGTCACTTAACAGAATTGTTCCTGGGATGGGAGAGGTGAGGGGTGAAGAAGCTGTACATGCTTCATACACCTAGAAGTAACTTCTGTGAATACTGTCTCAGAGAATCTTTCTTCTTGTTTCTGCCTCATTTCACAGGGAACTTACTGAAAACTGGGGTGTCCTGTTAACACTATTTATTGTATATCTGAAAGTACCCTGTACTGGTACAGTTTGTGCTGTGATATTCCTGGGTGGGAGTGGTAACCATCACTTATAAACACCTTCAATTTCCTTATAGCTGTAAGCCAGAGGTCACTTCATGGTATTTTATAACTTGTGGAATATTATATTTAGAAACCTGTTAGCTTTTATCTTTATTCTCACATTCACTCACTTAGCCAGTGCTAGATCCGTTAAGAACTATGTTTTTGCTCCTAACCTTGGAATTAATATTTTCAGATGGTGTAAATACGTTTAATCCAACACAAGATCTTTCCCTTGCATAGGTTTTTTTCCAACTAATTTTCACTTTCTTTTAAATACACACCGTGTTATGTATGAAAACAGAAAGCGTTCTGAGTTGGTAAGCACCTACATAAAACAAAGGTGTGAAAAAGAAACTGTATCATGGCTCTGAAACCAGTGATCCCAATGGGTCACACAAGACCACCCCACAACAAGTAAGAAATTAGAAATGTTGAGGGCTGCTGAACACCAAATTTTCACAGCAGATTGGCACAAAGTTATTTAGCACAGATGTTCCTGTAATTGTGATACACTGGGAAAATTCTCAGTGTTCAGACTTCAATGGCTCCCAGACTCACGCTTCCACCTGTGTGTTGCGGTGGTCCACTCTTAATACACTAGCCCGTAATGTGAACCATGTGGTAACATGTGTCTGGCTCAAAAACCTGTTAAACCCCCTCCCTCCCCCCCCCCAGCATTTGCCTCACATCTTTAGGCTTGTTTCCTCATTTCTATTTTTATGTTTAAAGGATTTACAAAATGGAGAAAATAAAGACACCAGGAAGCTCATGGGACTGGAGGTGTGGGAGGGAGCTAGTTCAGATACTTCCAGTTTGGTGGAGATCAAAAGCTGTTAGCTGCTCTGTGCAGTATGTGCAACTGCCATTGAAAAGACATGTGGTGGTGCTTGTTACAGCTGGCCAATCTATTTGTGGGGAAAAAAGTGTTATCTGAAGCATTGCTTCTTTTGTTTAAGATACTACTTAAAAAAAAATTGTCATACAAATATGTTTCAACCTTTTAATTTTTGTTGTGAGCTATTGATTTTGACCAACATTATTATGATGCCTACTAGTGCTCACATAATACTTTGCCTAAGCAGATCTTGGTGTGTTTTCCAAAGGGTGCTCATTACATACTTGCTGTCGGAGGTTTGCTACTGAGCTGATGATAGTGTCTCTGTGTGTCTCTGAGAACAGATAAGTCTCAACATCATAATGCAGGAAACGTGAACAAATATTTTTCTAACACTTTTATAAACATGTAGTAGCCTGTGAGTTCCAAAAATGTGTCAATAATTTTCCTTAAAAAAAGAAGTTTGTAAAATATTGGTAGATAACAGAACATAATGTACCTTAATTCAGAAAATATTCTATTGAAAAAAATGAACAAAATACTTGTTTACTCTCAAAGTCCTCATCAAAGCAATAAAAATATGTTGTATGTTACTTAGGTTTCTACATATACTCTCACCTACTGCTTGCTGTTTTGTTCAGCTCCCTCAGTATTGATAATATTCACAGCTAGAGGTTTTTGGAAATTTTCCTATAGAATGTTTTTGCACTGGAAAATTGCTGATTCACTAAAATAAACTTGTTTTACACAAGGAATGAAATTGTTTCTTCAGGAAAAATATAGAACTATTTTTATAAGATGAAACCTATAAATTTTCTTGTTTTCCAAATTAATAACTTCATTTTTAAAATGCTACTTATTTTTAAAGGTATTTTGAGTTTTAAAGTCTATTTAAAATTATTATTTGGAAGACACACTTAGCTGCTCTAGAATATAATTTCCCAGGGAATTTAATTTTGTAGGAAGCTAATTTTAAGGACCTTTCTTTCTAGTAAGAAAGTAAATCTTGTTTCTGTCCACCATTGCTTACAATATCCATATTATTGATATTTGAGAAATAGTGAAGTTAGATAGGGACTTTGAACTATTTGGGCAAGTTTTTTTTTGTGGTATCTTTAAAAAGCCAAAGTTATCCATCACTAAAATTAGTTTTACCATGGAAAAGTTCTTATACTCTTACACTGATAACAGATGTTCATGTACTTTTATATAACTTAAAATGTATCCAGCCTAGAAAAGGTCAGTTTTACTGTCTTAAAGTGGTGCAGTTTGACTTACGTATCAGTTAGAAACAGAATGTCACATGTGTCATCTGGAGCATCACCAGGTCATCTCGAAAAACCTTTGAGCAGACAGAGCTTAAAAAGCAGATTTTCTGAAAGTATGCAAAAAAAAATCTACTATCTCATTAGGTTCCTAAAAAGTTGTTTAGAATTTGGGACTGTTCCTTCTGGAGATCTGAAAACTGAGATGAATTGAATATTGATGTGAAGCCCCCAAAGACTGAAGCAACCCCCTTTTTCCTAGCTGTTGGTAATATTGAAACAACACTGAGGCAGAGATGGAAACTGTACTGTTTCTGTTCCTGAGAAGCAGGGCTGCCTCTCTGGATGCCTCCCACAGCCCACAGAAAATGGTTGAGCTTCTGGCAGCCCTCCTGGTCCTCACTGACCTTGGGCTAACGCTTCGCCACGGGGTCACCAAACAATAGATTGATCACCCTGAAAGTGCGAGTGTCTCATGGGTTACACAAACAACCTCCACTTGTTAAAACTAACCATAGAAAAAGTCCAATTCTCCTTTTTTAAAGTGGTTGAGTCACAGTTTGAGAATGGAAAAATGGAAAAATTCACTGAATAAAATTATCTTAATAATTAATTTGTTTAGTTCTAGTTGGCAGGCCTTGTAGATGACAACACAGGTGGAGATAGATGTGAATATCCTCTATTTGTAGTTATTGAAATGATTATTTTTTCATATTCAAATTAGAACCACTTCAAACTAGCACTGCAGAATAAAGAAAAAGTGAGTTGATTCTACAAATGCTCTGCTAAACTTGTTTCAGTCTGGTGTTGGTACATCTGGGTGATGGCTCAATGAATTGTCTCACCTTTTCTATGAAACAGAATGAAATTCTTCCTAGCTAAAGACGGTGAAGACTAGAGCTGGTTGAAGTAACAGTGATTTATATGACATCTGTCTAAAAGAAATCTCCTCTCATGGACGTTCAATTTTTAAGTTGTCCAGAATGTCAGAGCTTTGACTAGCTTTGCAAGTGTTCAAACAGAAGTAGGTATCACGTTTTTACAGAGACAGAACCTCTATCAAAACACAAACTTTCTAGAAATAATGTTTTGAAATGTTTTAATTTAGAAAAAATCAAAAAGAGAAAAATATTTATCTTTTTCATTGAACTTTGTTGTTTTGACAAAAAATAAACAGATTAAAACTCAAAACATTCTCACAAGTATTTCACTTTTAGATATTATTAATGTACATCTTTAAAGAGAGCTGAGAATGCACCTAAAATAGTAATATTGTAAAAACTAAGTTGCTCTTCTTTTTTTTAGAGCTTTATATGAAAAAAATATTTAGTAAGATTTTATCCCTAGGTTTTTTTTTTTTTTTTTNTTTTTTTTTTTTTTTTTTGTAATGCAAAAGGTAAGGTGTAAAGAGTTTTCAGGAGACTGTTCTTGTGTAGTGGACATACCCAGCACAATAAACCGTACACCTGATTTTCCAGGGTCCTGATCATTTGCATTCTGTTAAGTGGCCAGACGCAAAGCCTACATAATGTTAGACACAATCATGGGGGACCGTGACGGTTTTAAACCTTCTGGAGTAGACAGTTTTTCATAAAACATTACTGTGGTAGTATAAAAAGTTACCTTTTTGTATCTGTTATTTCTGTTCTGCTGGAAATTTTTCAGAGTGTCTATCTCAAACACTACAGCTACCTATAGGTTGGATCACAGGTCAGAAGATACAGGTCATAACTGTAGAGAAGCTTGTGTTTATGTTGAGGATCAAAAAGGTGCAGTGTCAACATTGCGAGGGGTAAAGGAAAAGGATGACATGCATTTGCCTCATTTTCTTTTGCTCCAAGATGCATCACATTTTCTTGGGGTTACATATTCTCTGATGTCAGGAAAAGATGTATTCAGACAACGTTTGTAATAATTACAGGTATACTTCCTTTTTAGTCACTTTTTCTCTGTAAAGGCTGTCTTTCTCTGCAAGGTTTGAGGATACAACATATGTAGCATAATGAATTAGCTTTTAAGAGTTCTGGACTTAATGATTCCTTACTGCTTCATGTCACAAAGACAAAAGCTGATATAAAACTTAAGTTTCTGGCTGAGTTTTAGGAAGTGTTACATCCATTTAAAAGGCAAAATAAACTCTTCAATTTCTGTGAAGTAATATTTCTTACAAGAAGCAATGGGCTTATTGCAGCACTTGAGTGCTTAGGTTAGAAATCATATGCTTCGTCTTTGAAATTTAGATTCTCTGCCACGTCTTGAAAAGAACTCTTGGGAGCTTGAATAAACAGTTTTGAAGAAAATGCTTTGCTTTAATGATGTTTGTGTTTTCTTTGTAAACTGCAGTGGAACCTGGTAACCCATGGAAGACATTTGCGGCTCCAGTGTTTTCATCTATAACTGAGAGAGAGTGGGTTATGCTGAACTCAACACTTGGCTTGTGACTGATGCTTTCATATACAATTTGAAAGTCATAAAAAGCATAAAAGGTTCTTCCTTCACCTCACCTTAAATTGCAACAGACCCAGTGACGGAAACTGCTAAAGGAACACTTAAAGAGAAACACAAAGGCTTCAGCAAACTTTTTTTCTGGAGAAGAGCTGAGCTATCCTGTCCTCTCAGACCTTGAGGAAAACAATTAGAAACTTGATACATTAGGACTGAGGGGAAATGACATCCAAATTTTTTTTAGGAGAACTTTTATATCAGTTCATGTGTAGCTGAAAAAAAAAAAGGAGCAAGCAGAGATGGGTAGACAGCTGAGTTAACAGTAGGTAAGCACTCACATCCTGGTGACATTTGTGAAAATAACAATATCTTTCATTTGTAGACTCCTCATTTAGGCAGCCAAGCTTTTCTAGCAGGTGAGATCCCTGCAGAGTGAGATCCTTTCATAGGATAAAATAATGTGTCTTCATATTGGATGCTTTTTTCCTTATTCATATATGTCGCTTTCTTGCTGCCCTATCTATTTTTTTGAGCTTTTGTGAGCTATTTTTTGTAATGCTAACTGACCGATGTTGCAGATTGAATGTGGATGGCAGCAGTTATGGAGCCAAATCAGGAAAAATGCAATCTCATTTTGACTAAAAGTATATAAACCAGTTCTGCAGAAAAAAACCCCAAAACTCTGAGTCCAAACCTCTTGGCTTTAAGGTCTCTGCTTTCTACAGCTCCTGCAATTTGACTAATTTTCACTGTCTCCTTATAAAAGTAATGCTCACCTCAGACCTGACCTGCAGCAGCTCTTCCTGCTGCAAACTTGCAGTGAAATTTATTGCCTTGTTTTATCAGATGACATGAAACAATGCCAGCAATTTCTCCAGTGCTATCTATATGTGATCAAACAGCACCAAAGTTACCCACACTGAGCAAAGAGATGCTGTTTTCTCTTGAATATTTTTCACCTGTAAAGTCTACTGGAAGCATACTTGTTTGACAAGAAGTAAATAATAGGTCTTTAAGCCGGAAGCTTTTCGAAAAGAATACTTGGCAAGCCAGCATTCAGAAATGCTGGGAAAAGGAATCTTATTTTATACTGTGGAACTTTGCAATATCGTTTGACTTAGAGGTCAGCCCACTACAGTTTATTGTTCAAAAGGTGTTTTTAATCAATTTGAAAAAGTATGGCTTCTCTCCAACTATGCCTCCCTTCTCCACAAGCACCAGTAGTCAGGATTAAAGAAGTTTAAATAACAACAAACCAAGCTTTGTATTTGTGCCTAGTGTCAACTTGCACTGCTGTAGGAAAAAGAAACTTGATTTTTCTTTTGTTACAGTTCACTTAAAAATACTTGAGAAAAAAAAATCTTACAGTATTTACAAGTACCCCAAAGAATTCTCCAAGCCCTCTCTTTCACAATACCTTACACCTAAAATCTCTGATCACTCATTCCTTAAACCTAAGGGCTTGTCAACATTTGCAGTGGAGTGAAGCAAATATGCTTATGCTCATGGAAATGGAAGTCAGTAAAGCCTCTCTGTGCATCAGCATCCTGCTGATACATTGACAGGAATCCAAAGAGGACAGCCATGTTCATGCCTTGCTGTGACCAAGCCTCTTTGAAGTTGTTGGAGACCTTTTTTTCCTCAATATGGCTCTGCATAAATGCAGGGGTCTGTTCTGCAAACCAGCAGGGCTGCCACTGCATTGCACTCTTCCACAACTCCACCAAGATGCGCAGAGCTCTTTTGCACCTACAATAAGCTACCATCTGCTGAACTTTTATGGTCTTTGTGGCTTCTGAAAACCTCACATGTTTTGCTGCATTTACATTAACTCAGCTTCCCATTTAGGCAGAGAATGCTATTAGTCCATTTTACAAATGAGGAACAGAATGGTTAAGTGATGTACCTGTCACCACAGAGAAAGTCCAGGGCAGGTGTAGTCATCTTATGTAACTTGAAACACAAACTCTCTGGGCTGCCCATTTCCTTTCATTGGCTATTGAGTTGCCCTATTGAAGTTCTTGGCAGGAGATTGTGTAAACTTGGTGCACGCAAGTCAACTGTTGAATGGACATCCATGTGTTGCACACTGTTTTGATACGCATTGAGTTACTATTCACCATAAAATCTAGGTTTTTGATGATGACAAACATAAAAGAAAAAAAAAGATAAAACAGGCTAGCTTCTGTACTTCAGGTCAATAGGGGTTTAAATGTATAGAGGAAACGTCAACACTGCCACAGTCAATGGGAATTTTGCCTTTGGCTTCAGTGAGGCCAGATTTTCACTCGCAGACTCTATGCATTATGTTCTCGTTTTCAAAAAGTTTATATTGCTTATTTTTAATTCGGTGGTAGAAAGTACGCTCAAAACCTAATTGCAAATCAAAGTACAGTGATTTAGATGTATTACTCTTCATTTTCATAACTTAGTCTGCTATGTTTATTTTTAGGTAAGTTCTTTCTTCCTTTCTTAAGCACAGTGGCTTTAGCGACTTCTGAGTTTTATAAACTTCTTTCAATAAACTATTTGGAAGCAACTATACTTTCATAATTAAAATTTTACTTGCTCCTTCCCCACAAACATGTTGGCAGCTAAGTAAAAATTAAACTATCAAATAGTATTTATTTAATTTTTATTTTCTGCAGCTATTTAGGAGGGGTTATTAGGTTATATTATTTAAACCTAGCTATATTGAATGAATATGCACTGTACAGAACTGCATCAAAGTTGTGTAACCCATAATATTAGACTTCTGTATCAGTATTTTTGTTCTGTTTCAGTATTTTGTGAATTTTTTATGGTGAAGTTGTAGACATCTGCATAGAAAAAACCCAATATCACTAACAATATCCTACGTGGAGAAAGTCTGCTTTATTGAATAAGGTAACTAAATGGAAAATGACTCTGAATATGATGCGTTTAATATTGTTTTAGCATTATTCCTGTCTTTTCAGTCCTTTTGCATTCAAAAGTATGTTGGGTGCAAAAAAGTCCTTATAAACCCAAAGAATGGGGCTGGAATTCAGTTCATACCCGACTAAGGGAGAAAGGGCTTGGAAATTCTCTCTTGCAAGGAGTATTCATATCTATTAGCTGGCTGTGCGTGGGGGGAGCACCTTCTGTAGTGTCAATCTTGGTCCGTGTAAGCGGGACTGCTCTGAACTTTGGATCTGATCCCCATACTGCACCAGCCAGCAGAACTGAGCTACCACAGGGGGCTGGAAGTAACTGGTGCCAGCTACAGGACTCTTGCTGATCGGTGCAGGGGGAGCAGGGACTGCATTGCAACTGAGTCACAGTCTGGGGGTCTGCCTCTGGGACAATGCACCCGTGTGCTGCATCATGCCCTGTGCTTGAGGTAAAGCCATGGTTGATTTCTAAATTAGTTGGTGGTGCTCACTGTAGTTTTTCAGGACATGCCATGTGGCATACCCCCATTGGCTTGCATAAAAAGAAGAAACAGGAAACTTGCTCATCACAGATTAGGTAGCTGAAGCTCCTTAGTACTGGTTGTGATGAAAAACTGCTGGCTGTGGATGAAGTAACCACTACAACTAAAATATGGATATTGTAGCTTAATGAAAATAGGTGATTTCACTTACATTAGTAAAACTTTGTTGAAGAGTTCTTTAAAGAAGTGGATTGACAAAAAGGGGTGGGGGGGCCAGAGGAATTTAAATGTTTTTTTATCCTGAATTTCTATAGGAAGTGTGGTATTAGTGGTTTAGCAAATACTTGTTTGTCTCCATGTGAAGGAAGATGGATGTGTGAAGAGCCATCCAAGTTCCAGGGAGAAACTGAGCAAGACAGATTAGTCCCACCTCAGGCTGACACCTGGGGCATGTCCTTATCCAAGGGGGTAAATGGATCAGAATGTTACTGCCCGTTTATTTATTCTCCTTCTGTTTGGAGACTTTCCCTGATTAATTGCTCTCTAGTAATTGCTGCTGTTAACTAATGTCAAAGCTAATTAAATCTGGAGTCCCTTCATCCAGTACCTCCACCATCCCTTTCCAATGATGAGAAGGTCATCAGCAAGGAGGTTCTGAGGATGGCCATACTTTACCCATGCGTTTATTTGCTTTGGGCCTTGTTTGCTATTCCTGCTGCAATGCCTGGCGACAGCTTTCTAGAATTCCCATCAAGTCTAATTGGCCTGCTGAAGCAGCAGTGAACACAAGATTTAAGAAATGTTTTCTTTAAAAACTTCTGGTCCTACAGACACTTTGAGATCAAGTTTCACTCTGCTGAAATCACACACGATTCCCTGTGATTTTCATGAGAAATACTGTAAGAAAGTATTAAAAGAGAAACATGTCTCAGTGGTTTGAAGGGACTGATGGCCAGGGGGGTTGAAGAGTGGGTGGTGGTAACATAGCAAGGCATCTACAGAATCTGTAAAAGGTTGCCAAAATTAACACATACAAGGTATTCAGTATCAAAGTTTTCAATATTTGGCTCCATAAACACAATACCGGTTGCAAAAACAAAGCTAAGGATTTCATGCTGATTAGTTAAATAAAAACTGTTTAATTATGAACATTTGGGAAATGAAGTTATGAAAGACTGACCAATATTGCTATGGCTTCCTAGTGTTCATACCAGACTGTGAACACTGTGCCAGCATCTTACTGTGTAGCGCATTGCAGATCCAGCTACGGTAAACAGTTCTAAGGCTCAGCATGGCTCAGGCAGATAGCTCACTGTAGAAGGAGGTCTATCTCATCACTAAGGCCTATCGCTTTTAGTTTCAATTGGACTTTTCAGTCAAATAAAAGCTACCAGCATTGTCTGTGGAAGTGCTGATCAAGCAGGTCAAGTTCCTATCTTATTTTCTTGATTTTATCTCTATTAAGGCATTTTCATACAGCAACACTACAAGATTTATTTCAGAAATAGGAATAAGTCACATTAGTATTCAGGAAATAGTGGATGACATTTCAGATTGGTCACAAAGATCAGATTTGTCTGCCTGTTTTCTATGGTTACTGCGGAAAATATGTATCTCTTGTCAATTTCTTACCTGGACTAATCCTGTATTGCTGAGTCTCCTTCCTCTCCTATCCACCTTTCTGATTGGCTGCAACCATTTTTTTCTGATTCAGTTGCTTTCTCTCACCATTTTAAAGTCTCATGGGTATAGATTCCATTTGAAGCTCTGGAAACATAAGTTAATATTATAGAGTGGTTATGGCATATTATCATAAAGATGTTTTAGGGTCACATGTTTTACACTGTAATGTATAGCGGAGCAGGTACCCAGTCAGTTACCAGCTATCAGTTGGAAGCTCTTGGTATGACTGCTATGTTGATACCATCACTTAAGTCTCCTGTGCCCATCCACCCAGCTGCAGAGAGTATTTCCTACTCTCTCTTTTCATCTGGCACCAATTCAAGAGGTGTGTACCACCTGTTGAGGCTTTTCCCTCAGAAGTGGGGATAGTAGAAAGCCCCATAAAACTACTACATTGAACACTCTGTCCTGCCCTGTTGTTTAGGAAGAAGAGTTTTTTATGAAGTAAATCCTTCACTGCTCTAGTTTAGTCCAGTATTACAAGGTAAACTAGATTCAGTTTTAATTTGCCTTAAAATTTAGTTCAGTTGTTGTTTCACAAGAAATTTAATATTTGTCCCGAAGAGAAAAAGAAGGTGAGAACAAGAGGAATCTACAGTTTAAAGTCTTTTAAGACATCTCATATGAGTTATTGCCAACCAGGAGTCTAAATTGTAACTTTAATCATGTGATTAAACTAGTGGTTTGTAATTACTTACTGGGTTGATGGTTGGTATGTTTTAGCATGATTCTCCTGTGTTACCAGTACTCACATCCTACATCTTCTCTGAACTCCTCTAATTTTTGACATTGTAACTCTTCTGTTATGAAAACTCTAAACAATGTCACTCTTACTGGCTATGTCTATACTAGTAAACTAAACAATGCCAGATAATGTTTCTAGCACAGAAATTTACTCATCTATCATATTGGATTGCTAGTGTGGTGCCTGATGTATAACATCCTTGATATTTTGGTCTGGGTAATTTTGCATTTCCCTAAACAATTTCTGGGCACCTTCTGGGAGTCTGCAAATACCAGGGACTACTCCCAGTAACTGGTTTGGGCACAGATTCCCTGCTTTAAAAGCTAGCAGTCCTCAATAATATAGAAGTAGGTTTTCCTGTCATACTGAACCTCACTGCTGGAGAGTGTCTTGTATAGGTCTTTTTGTATTCTTTCTTTCTTCTCTCAGAAGTCATTTAAAAATAAATTATGTTAGTGCATGTTTATTTTTAAATAGATAATAATAGTTAATGTTAAATTTTTAAGTAGATAACATTGTGTTGTGTTTCAATTCTCCTCTAAAGGCAGAATCTGTGGAAGCTACAAAACTCCCCTCCTCTCCCCTCCTCTTCTCTTTTTTCATCTTCTTTCCCCTCTTCTCCCCTCACCTCCCCTCCCCTCAGTACAGAACAAACCATAGTAGAAAAGGAAATATGGGAGATGCTTTAGCCAGGTACCATCTGGCTAAGGATCTCAACTTCTGGAGCTCTGAAACTACCTCTATAATAGCAAGTTGAAGAGCACCTGGAGACATTCCCAGACACTGAAACTCAACCCTGTACTGTTAAATTGTTAGCATAGCCCTGGCATGGCTCTGACCCACTCCAGCTAGCCCCCTCCCAACCACTCTTAGACAATATGCAGGAGTTAGTATGGATGGGGGACCACTCCCAGGAGGTAGTCTGGGTGGAGTTACAATTTAAACTAAGAGACCTTAATTATACAGGTGGGGCCAAACTGTGCCGCTTGGCAGCACAGAGGTCTTGGCACTGTTTAGTTTACTGGTACAGATGTTACCTGAAACTTCCAAGATCTGTCCACATGTAGAGTCAGTTCTGTTACAGATTAGACTCCATTTTTCTGGAAAGATTTCTAACTGGTCTATTGCCAGTGCTTATGAGATTACTTTTCAGAAAGCATTTTAGTCTATGTTTACCATTTCTGGCACATCTGAGTGTTTCACATATACCTCTAATCTACCTGACTATAGAAGATGTATGAACAAAGCTGGATGATGAACAGATTCTGAAAACCATTCATAGATCTGGAATAAGGCCACACCCGCCCCACACTCACCCACTCCTCATATCCCTCTTCATTTTGACTCTGCCTGTGGGGTTTTTGTTGCTTTTTTTGTTTTGTTTTGTTTTTCCCAGAATATCGCAAGTGAGGTCCAAGCCTGAATCCTCTGTAGTCACACTGAGTCTAAAATGAAGAGGCCTAAAACACGTTGAGTAAAAGCAATGGTTAAGAGCATTTTCCAGCTCTATTTTACCTCTTCAGCAACAGTGTGCAAATGAAATGACTTGTTACTGTAATTCCCTCATAAAGATTCCTCTTGATAGAGCTGCAGCATCTCAGAAAGCGTGACTCAACTACAGATATTGGTGCTAAGTCTAAGTGCTCAGATTTTACATTGATATAGCTGAGAACAAAAATGTTCCCCAATTATTCATCCTTTCATTTTTATGATTTGATGAACAGGTCTTGTCTATGCTTGAAAGTGACAACAGTCAGATACAGGCTTGTATACGTATTTTTGCTTCACAGCTACACTTATTTTGACAAACCCCTTATTTTTCTTTAAGAGTTTTATTTAAGCAGAAAAAAAATGAGTTAAGATCTTAAAAAATACCTTTACTTTAAGAAGGCTTGCTGGTACATTTCTACCAATTAATCTATAACAAGAAAACTATATACAGACAAGAGCTGATGTTCATACATACTGAGTAAAAATAAAATCTCCTTGTTGAAGATCAGTAGCTTATTACTCAGTCTCAAAATATGTGTGAGAGGATTAGAATAGTTTAACATTTAAAATTTTGAACAGTGCAATTTATTGTAATGAAGACAGAGTATAGGCAAAGCCTTCTTAAGAGTCTTTGTATTTCCCAGGTGCCTTAGGCAGTTGCCTTTATGCAAAACAAGATACAGTGGGGTTATCCATTGTAGACAAAAAGCACCTATTTTTTTTTCCCTAGAAGGTATATATATTTCTACCTCACATGACAGATCAATCTCCTCATCTTCTGACAGTTTAGGTCTTCAGAAGATCTTTCATCACCCAAGAGGAAAACATGTTAATACTAGTAGGTTTGACACAGGATTTCTCCTTTTGGGTAAAAAAGCTCGAGTAATTGAATTAATTTAGCTACTGTTGTTAGAAATACTACAGCATACTACTGGAATACTGTATAATGCATGTTTTTGTCACTCTTAAGATATAATTGATTTGCTTAGGAAAAGTGTAACCTAATAATTAGCTCCTACCTATGAGACAGGCTTTTCCAGTGAGATGGAAATACACTCCAGATGAAGTTAGTTTTATGAAGGAGAGTGAAAAGGAGACAGGAAAGGGAGAACTGAAGCAATAGATAGATTTATGACTGAGTTTCAGCTATAAAAATCTTGGGAACTCACAGCTTAGCAGGACTGTAACTTGCATCCTTGGGTGTTTCTTTGACTTGTGACAGATGCGGAGTCAAAGAAAACTGCAGGTACTCACTGAGTGTTTAAATCTTGCACGTTGTTCTTTCTTTTTTTCTTTACTGGATTTCTGGCTCCTATCTCAATTGTAAGATGGGATAATGTTTAGATGGTGTTTAGAGTTTGTTTTTCAGCCCTAAAAGACTAAGAAATAAGTTTTGTGGCAACTCTTGGTCTACCTACTCAGTCCACAAAATAGAGCATGGTGCGGAGATCCATGAACTGTGAGTTTATTATGACCATTATATAACCAACACGGATGTATCATCACATTGCTGTTCCTCACCTAACTATTGCTCTTGAGAACTCAGGCCTCTGTTTTGGATGTTAAAACCTTAGAGACCAAACCAGGACTGTTACATGATGAATGGATCCAAAACCTCACTTAATGAGGTAGCCTCTAAATACTATGGTGGAGTTAGAGACACACTTTCAGGAGTTTTGCTCTTTGCTCTGATCTCAGATCATTTCTCTGGGTCATGAAAGCTGGTAGGAGAATACTTTCTTCATGACCACTGTTAAAATGACCTGACTTAGTACTGGTGAACTTTCAGTGTCCAAGAAAGTTTTTGTTGCACTGAAACACCTCACTGTGTCTCTCAGTATTCAATGCTGCTTTTCAACAAGCAGAAATATCAAAGTCTGTTGCCCATGAGATTCCAGAGTGTTAAATCATATATCAAGTATCAAACCTAACAGAAAATATTGCTATGCATGTATTAAAAAAAACCCCAACCCTCAAAACTTTCAATTTTCATGTTGTCCAAAGAGCTGAAGAAAAGTCCTTTATATGTGGTTTATTCCTGATCTAAAAGACAAACCTAGTTTAGGGTAAAAATGAATTCACTGGTCAAAATTTCTGAGAAGAATGCATGCAAAAAAAAGGGCATTTTATTTTAATAGAGCTTCCTGAAATCTAGCTGATTAAGAATATTTCCAGAAAGTTTGAAAAACAACAACAGTAAAACTTAAAGTAGAAGGAACTACTTTTCAGTTATAACTAGTTTGTGATCAGAAACTATTTTATTACAGAGAGAATTTGCATTTTGTGCAAGAAGGTATAGATTCTGAAAAAAAAATACACCAAGAAAAAGATTTTAACTCAGACAAAGTCAATCAAAAGTAAATAAATGAGAAATCATTGCAGCTTAAGTTAGCTTTTTGTTAGGCAAAACAATCCCTTGAGAATTTTATAACGAACATAAAAGCTAGCCTCCATGTCTGGAGTTGATAACATGTCATGTCTCATGGTACTATTTCACCAACAATTTCACTCCTTATCGTGTTTGTAGTCAATTGTGCCTCAAAAGTCCTACAGCCAAATCAAGCTATAAATTAGGTGCACATCACTTAACAGTGAAGACAGTTAACCATTTGAAAAACAATTGCAAACAAATATAATTAATTCTTCATCACCGGGAGTCTTTCCATTAGAACTAGGTTGTTACAAGATGCAGACTAGCACAAACAGAAGCCATCAAAAAGGTAGTGTAGGGTCAAAATTGGTAATCATCAAGGTGTGCTTCACTAGTAAAGCACAGTTCAGCAATGGAACAGAGAAACACAAATCACCAACTTGTTTTGCATTTACATGGATGAATTTGAATCTTATAGGGCTACAGAACAGTATATATGAAGTGGATATGTAAATTATGCACTTTAATTTGTTTTTTTGATATCTTTCATCCAATACCATGAAATGCTCTACAGTTGTCAGGGACAGAGCAAAACCCAGAAAGTCAGTAACAGTTTACAATTATTCAAAGCCCAAGCAATTCTTAAAATATTTGACATTGCACAATAGAATATGTTATTAGCCCTTTGGCACTGTGTGACTTGATCAGAACTTCCTCCTGCTTTGGAGTGCTTTTTACACTTCCTCAGGTTTCTTAAGATCCATTGTCAACTGTTTAAAGCAGAATTTGGATACTTTTGCACTCAGAAAAGGGAACCTCAATTCAATTATCTTTTCTTTCTTTGTAATGAATTCATTCTTTTGTCTTTCTCTGTGTCTTATCTTTCACATCTCTTTGAACAGTTCACAAGATGTTTATGATGCTTCTAGTGCAGCTTCCATAAGTAATGTTAACACCTTCCTCACTATCTCTAATATGCTGGTCTTAGGACATGCAAACAAGGTTCTATTCTAACAAAATCTCTGGATGATTGCCATTCCTTTCAAAAAGTTTATTTGTCATCTGATCTACTTTCTACCCAGCTTTGGGATGAGATGCTACCTGCATTTGTGTGAGCCTGTACATTTGTCAGGCAATATATTTTTAGGCAACTGTAAGCAATTCCTTAACACTTTTGCTGTATGTCCCAGCTGGTAGTAAATACACCAAATCAGTTCTTCTTAAAACAAGCAGAATTGCTTTCTATTTCTTCCAGGTATATTTTTTTCAGGGTTGACAATTTTCTTCACTATCAATTTATTAGTAAAATCCTGGCATCTGTATCCAGTGGTCCCAGCCAACTGCAAGTGGAGCTGGAGATATCTAAATAAGGCATCACTGTTTTTACTGAGATCTCAGCCAACATCTCCTCTTGTTCAGCCTTCTCCTGCCAGCTATAAAAGACCAAAAAATCATAATACAGCAAGTTCCCGGCCTATTCTTAGCATGAACGGGCAGTTTCTAGATTACTTAGAAGCCAGAGTTAGTTATCAAAGAATGGTCTTAGATATCGTGTTCTCTGAGCAATACAATCAATCTGTACAAACACAGATCTGATGCAGTTTCTTTCTTGGCTCCAATTTCTGTGTCGATGGTAAAGAAAAGTTTCACAGTTAAACACACTTGCCATCTGCACTGTACAGTAAATCAGAGATCACATTGTTCAAAATGTCTCCTGCAAAGATCCCTTTAAATACTTTTGATGTCATATTTTTAAAACCCTGACTTCTTTTTTATATGTCCAGATCCCTTCTCTGATGGCATTTCCAAATGTCTCCGCTGGTTATCTCTTTCTTATAGAACTGAAAAAGAAATAATGTTGGACATTAACTGGGCTCAGGAGATGTTTTAAAATTTAGCATCCCTTTCCCTAAAAGACAATGTATGGGGATTCTTACTACTTCATCCATCTTTCTCTTCCCCCCGGGTGGCTGGGAAGGACCATCCCATCTTGGCTCTGACCCTCCACTCCTGCTACTGTTGTTGATATTGCTGCTGACTCTCTGTTGTCATGATTGATGTGTTGCTGACAGACACATAAATCATGTCTGTTCATAATGGCTAATGTTGGTATTTGCATGTATTAGGCATGTTTTTGCTCTGAAACACTTAGTACCACGTGTACTCCGTTCATTCTGCTACTTCAGGGTTTTGGAGGGAGGGGAAGGGAGTTTGCTGTTTATAGATATTTTTGTTTGCGCGGTGGGGAGAGCAGAGACCATTGTTAAAAACCCATCCAGATGAAAAGGGATGAACTTTGCAGCTGCAGCACAATTCGCTCAGACTACAAGACCCTACAGGATATATTGTCTGGCCGACAGTGTATCGGCAGCTGCAAGCAAAGATATATCTGCAGTATCACTGGATTTTTAACCATGTGCTGGGCTATGAGTGCAAAAGAAAGATGTTCCTTAACCCCAAAGGCTTTCAATGTTTTACACAGCCTTTTGTGGACACCTGCCCTTTTACAGATGATTTTTGAAGAAGGTGTGATTCAGATTTTATACATTTTACCAGTATAATCTCTTTTCGCCCCTATTGGCCTGAAACAACCAAGAAACTGTTCTTATTATTTCATAATATAATTATCAATCATGGTTCCTGTGTTTCTGTCCTCTCCAAAAGTTCTCTGAAGGGAACAATTTGTCCCAGAATTTGGCAGCCTGGACAGCCTGCAGTTTATGTG